>WEIU01012063.1:71963-89793 GCA_013389925.1 Aegithalos caudatus
TTAAATATATTAATATTCTATATAATATAAATATTACTATAATATATAACATTACTATAGTGATTTTAACTGTTCGTCCAATTTTATAGATAGCTGCATTTTCTGAGAACTGTCCAATAGACAGGAAGTTCTGAATTAATCAGGAAATCTTGAAGCCTGTGGTTAATCCAGGCTTCCTACTGACTTCCTTCAAAGCACAGAGTTTTAAAACAACAAAAAAAGTACAAACAGCGAGTACATCAGTTTGGAGTTAACGAGGAGAATTACCCTAACCGACACCAAAAGCCTTGTTTGTGTTTCAAAAGGCTTTGTGAATTATTTGAATATTTCAAAATCAAGTAGTATTTGAAAATCTAAATTGGATTTACAAATGGCTAAGTCTCCAAAAATCACAGACAGCTTCTGAGAAAATGGACTTTAAAATGCTGGTTCTTAAATCCTTTTCAAATCACATCTTTAAAGAAACTCAGCCCACTATTCAGAAAGTTGGGAAAATGGAAAATTATGAGAAATAATTTTTTCTTATTGTCAAACAATCATCAAGTGAGGAGAAGAAAACATGAGAAAAGAGAAAAGAAATTATCACATCCATACAGTTTTTAAAGCAGGTCAGAAGCAACAAAGGGATTGCCTTCTGTATGAAGTATTGCAGTATGGATTGGAAATAGGAATAAATAAATAGCACCATAAATACATAAAAAATAAACTTTCTTTTCAGAATTGATCTACTAATTTAGAATAAATATACACTGCAGATGTCCCTTTCTAACTTTCCAAGTGGCAGAACAACTAGGAACAGTACTGACTAAAATCAGTGTATGACACCTTTATTTCTTTACTGCATTTTAGAATTTAGTGGAATTTAGTACTAAGATAAGTCTAACATACATTTCTGACAAGATCAAGGAAATAATTGACTTGTTTCTAGAATTTTCTTCATGATTGTCTTGTATTGTATCAGTGACCAGAAATGGAATGTACTCTGTTGGACTTCTGACTAGAAAACTGAATTTCTTAGAAGAAGATAGAAAAGGGCAATTTCTTCCTTCACTTTTATTCTAGGATTTCCTAGAAAAGTGGTTCTTTGTTTACCATCTCAGTTACATCAGAGTAAAAAAAGGAAGAGATAGATGTGTAGTATTTCCCCCAATGTATTTTGACATCATTATGTAATTTTTGGCCTGGATCTTTGTTAGCACAAAAGAGCTAATTCATTTCACTGACAATAGCATAGTGCTTTGATTAAATCTTATTTAACAGCAAGTCATTATCTCACTGCTGACCTAAGCTCACTGTGTGAGTCAGGTCAAGCAAGGAGTTTGGAGATTTGAGGTATATAAACAATTATAAATATCATTCTGCAGAAATATGTATGAATATTTAAACCAAACCACAAATTTCAGATTAACACTAAGCACATATCACTGTAAGTCATATCCATCCAAAATTAAGGCCTTGGATCAAACAGATTTGCACTTGGTCACCTTGGAATTAATTTTAGGGCAGGACATCAATTAGAGTAGGTAGAACTGATGTTCAGCTCTGCTAATGACAAAATGAAATGCTGAGTATTGCCCCATTTTTTAACAGAATGGGCCAAATGCTGTCCTTGGTTACATTCCCAGGCCTCAGATAACATGAGTATAATTGAAAGCAGTTTTGGTTCAATATTTCTTGTATTTTAGAAGCTATGGAGCAATCAAGCAATATTACCTTTCAGTGGTCCACCAAAGAATCAAGTTCTGTTCTATATGGGATCCAGACTAATCAATATCCTATTACAATAACAGCCTGTTATTTTTTGGTTTTTTTTTTTTTGTTTTTTACAACTGAGACACATTGGGAATAGCTTGGACAAAACAATTTTCCCTGCAACAGCTGAGACTTGGCAGATTCACAAACTATTAGCATGTTAAATCTATGCTTTTCAATAAAATAACGAGTGTTTAAGCTGTGTTGTACAATGCAGTGCAAACATACCCAGGCTTAACTCATTCAAGCACTCCTCATTAAGCCAAATCTCCAAACAACACCCACAGTGAGAGAAAGTTTAGAATAAAACACCTGTCCTTATGCATTAATAAATACATAAAAATTATAAGCTCATACTAACTTGCCAGGTATAGTAGGGTTTTAACCATCAGAAGCATACCTTATTTGTATGAGGTCTAATTTCTTTCTTGGATGACAGAAGACAGAATTGACTGAAGGAAATCTGAACCACACAAGGAACCAATAACATTCCAATGAGTCAGGATATCATCCACCATTTTCAAGCACAGGAATAACTGATAGATTCTTCAACTTGCAGAAATATGGGGTGAGACCCTGGAGTGAGATCCTGCCATTGGAGTCCATGGCATCTCTCCGGCTCTTCAGAATGTTCAGACTTCCACTGGTGAGATCAGTGCAAAATAAGGATAGCAGAAAATAAGGATGCCTGAGCACATATGTTGCATACATGTTGATGAGTAGAAAGAAAGAAGCACCGGGCCTACTCTTATTTCACAAGACTGCCTCAAAGGAAGTAAAGCCAGACTGTCTCCATGTGCACTTGTCTGTGTGTCAGACAAGAAATAAGGAGGAAAAAGCACAAACCTTACCCAAGGTACATTTTTCCTTCAGAATGGGTTTGTTTTCTTAAAACAAAATAGCCATAGCCCTGTTATTAAAATCAATAATGAACTAAAGTCAGGTCATAGTTCTTTGGTTTTTAGGATGAGCATTTCTGAGGAATAAATCTAGTGGACTTGTAGGTCAGAGCAACACAACAGTTTCACTTGTGGTTACCTCCCAGTAAGGCTTACATGTGTGCATTTTACTGCTAAAGGTACTACACTGGCCATCATGGAAACAGTGGGGTGAAGGATAAGAATGCTGTAACCTGCAAGCTGTTGTGGAGTGAAGGGGATGGGGGCAGGGGTCCTGTACTGACACATTCCTACAGCAACATGATGTTGCACGAGGGACACACCCAGTGTGGAGCTGGAGCCTGTTGTCACCCAGTGAGTCCATTCCTCTTGGATTTGTGTTTCTCTGCAGTGGTTACAGCAGGCCATGAAGACAAAAAAAAAAATAAAAATGTTAGGTATAAAGAGCTTTAAACTGAAACTTCATACTGTACAATATTTAATAAACTTTTCCCTGGATACTTGTTTGGAAGGAAGAGCTTCTAGAATCCCTCAAACTCAAATTTGAACTTGGTAATGTGATAAAGTAAATGTAAGAAACAGCATTTTTCTTATTTATTTATTTTTACACACCTATACGAGCAGGCCAGAAAATCTGTGGTATATCACCCCCTATTCTGCACCTATTTGATCACTCTTTGCCATGCTAATGAAAAACTCATGGTATTTGACTTTCCTATTTGCAGGAGGAAAGATTACTTTTTACAAGAGTGATCAGAATTTCTCAAAAATGCTTTAACCCCTTTTGGAGTCAAAACCATGTATCCCTGAGGCCGTGGTTTGAGACCTGGTAAGGTATGAGCTACATAGACGTCCTCAAAATGCAAATAATGGGAGGTCTGTAACTGTTGTGGCATGAACACATTGGCTCTAAGTATCTAAATGAAGCTGACCTTTTACATACTAATGTTCCATTGCTGCTAATAAAAAAACCCCCACTTTTTTCAGAGACAGGAGTAGAAAGAAATATTACTAATACTTTAGTAAGATCTATGTATTCTCACTGCAATGAAATGAGAAAGGTCAAATTTTCTCTCCAATTCCTTTTTTTTTTTTGTATTCTCTAACTTCTCACCCATCTTTGTTGTACTAATGAAGTTAAGATATCCTTCATGATATAACTGTGAGCTAGGGGGATCTAAATTACCTTCATCTGGCATCATTCCAGTATACTATAAATGAAGTAATTGTCCTTGACTATAAAATTTGCATTTTCAAGACTTAATTGCTATCATTACATCTTTTTGTAATTCTATTAATTTAACTGAATGGAGCATTTGGTTTTATGGTAAAAAATTTGCATTAAAACATTGTACATCTAAATAGAATTTTAATATTTGTGTCAAAAGCTCAGTACAGTTGTCCCACAGGACCTAAACAATTTCACAAGAGGAGAATAGGAAGCAGTCACACTTTAGGTCAACAAACAGGTTTTCCTTTGGTGAATATTAATAGAACTTGCTGTAACAGGCTTCATATGCTGAAAATCACTCCTGCCCCATCTCTACAAAGGGTTTGTAGAATTCCATACCATAATTCTTAACAGGAAATGTATTTGCCCAGATACAGAATAAGAAATATGTATGCTTCTTCTGTCAGGAAACAAACTTTTAAATTTTTCGTTCTATCTTCATTCTTTTCTAACAGAATGAGGTACTTGGATCAAAGACCGTGGATGAATGGCTAAAGCAGTGTGAGAATTCTGAACTGGCTGAATACACTGCAATTGCAATGATGCCCTGTGCACTTTTTTATACATAGGGCCCAGTGGTAAGCTTAGGCTGTGTTACCAAGTACACAAAATTTGAAACTGACTCCATCATCTTTCAGTGAATTTATGTACTACTTAAATACCTCCAAAGACATAATGTGACCTCTCATTATGTCTTTGGAGGTATTTAAGCTACTGGAGCCTGTGGGAAGTTGGTACCCTGTGGGTTTGGGGTCCTGCTCGGGCAGCACTATGGGCAGTCACTCCAGGCACTGCAGAAAATCACTGACGTGGATGAGTAAACTGTGTTTCATGTGGATCAGAAGTCTATGCTGTTTTCCATTATGTGTTAACAAACAACACTGAGTTGTATAACATATTATTTATGCAAGTAATCAAGATGGATTTCCTTTACATTGAATATATCTGTGTGATTTTTTGGGTTTGGTTTGGGGTTGGTTTTTTGTTTTGTTTTTGTATTTGTTTTTTAATTTTTTTTTAACATACTAGTAATATCTCACAAGAGAGAGTATGCTAGTGACATAAATCTCATTAACTACTCTTAATATATATTGTATTTACTGGATTTCATAGTCATTGTGTAATTAAGTTTCACAACTGGCTTGTGAAGCAGAAAAGATGAAAGATGTCTCAATGAAAGAGATTTATGGGATAGTGAAATTAAAAACAGATTTCTGAAAGTGTATAGGTACCACTTTTTTTTTTTTGGTTTTGGTGCCTAAACACCTCTGAGGGCCCAAAGCTCTTGCAAAGCTGTACAGTGAGACACTGGTACCAGGCTGCCAAACGTAGGACCATAGGGTGAAGCCTCTTTTTGAGATCAGGACTTTTGGACAAGTGCCAGAGAGTTTGGCTTCTGCCCTTGTCTCTTGCATGAGAATCACATCTAGTCACTTTGTAGATTGCGTGATGGCTCAGGGTAGGCTGGAAACAAAATACAAAAGTCACAAGAGCAGGTAACCTGCTTCTTCTGCAGCCATTAATATATGCATCATTTCTATAGGGGTTTTGGCCTTGATTAGAAAAACTTCAGCATCACAGATGGGGGATGAAGGACTGATGAGAGTTTTAGTTCAGTGCTGAATCTCCCAGACCTACAAATATCAGCTCTACTGTGCCATTGGAGTCTGCTCTGTTGTTCTAGGCATGTGCATAGGGTATGAAGGCTCACAGGGGATCTGCTGTACACAAAGACTGCATTTTTTCCACTTCAGGGAGGAAGTGTATGTTCTTTCTTAACGGGTGAATTTCATTTGATGTGAACATTATGTTAAGGCTGAATTTCTAGGCAGATTATATGATAGTGCATTAGAAGAAAAGAAACAACCCACCCCACCACCAACAAAAAAACCCAAATCCAAAACAAAACACATATTCTTTTGAAAAATCCAGGTCTAGCTGTTAGTGTCAATTACTTCAAACACCTACTGACTTTTCTGGCACATCTATCTCATTGAATCTTGGAAGTGATTTTATGTGCTTTAAGCATTTGATCACATAATCAGCTTCTGCATAGCAATGCAAAGGATCCTGAGCATTGTCTTGGCAGATAGTCAAGTCAAACCTGACACAGAAACAAACATAAGGGAACAATTGTTGTCAAAACACATTGCATCACTTTGCAAGCTAAAGCATTTGCTCTGGTAATCCACCATGCTGACGTGTCCCTCTGCTGATGCCATCTGAGCAGGGACTGTATCCTTAAAGTTGACATGTGCATCACATTACAGCAGTGATTTTGTTACATATCATCGGCATAATGGATATTCAGAAGAGATTCATAATCTTGAAAGGTGGCTTGAATCCACAGATCTCATCCATGTTCTGGTGACTCAGAGCATTTTGGAAACTCATTTTATAACATCTCACGCTGGCTTGGGCAAAGTAAACAGTCGCCTAGGGCAGCAGACTTGGGAGAGATGTAGTCCAGGTCTCCATTCCTACTTGCTCTCTGCTGATAACAATAGGAATACAATCCTTTAACCTGCCTCTCCACTGTCCTTCCCGCTCCCCTTTCCAGTTTAATTCTTATGGAAATCTAAAGACATCTTTTTTGCCTTCTTCCTGTCTCTTTTTCTTATTCACTCTCTCTCTAGAACTCCTACTGGTTTCTCCAAGGTTTTCTCCTCCAGGGAAATTCCACTGCTTCCTATCTGAGCTATTCCAGGGCTGTGAGAGGGTTCCTTGTCCTGTCCAAGCCTCACATTTCTTTCTGCAAACAACCATTTCATAGTTATTATCTGTCACCTTTGCTGAACAGCGTCAGCCATCCTCAGGTTTATGGCAGAATGAGGTGTGTGAATAATACAATCCTGTGAAAAAGTGTACCATTTCATTTGCCTGCTGACAGCCACGGCTTTAAAAGAGTTTTTTGATACAGGGGAAAAATCCAGATAGCTGTAGAAAAATTTGCTGTACTGCTTATGACTCATGAGATTAAAGGAAACAAAGGTAAGATGGTGTCAGCATGTTGCTGAATCCCTGGAAAGGTGTGGCTTGCTCTGTCAGTAATGCTAGTCATGCAACATAAAATTAGATTGCAGAATTCATTGCCATGGGATGTTATAGAAGCCAAAAGGAATAATTGTCTTCAAAAGGGAATTAGGAAAATTGTTCCATTAACAACTGTAAAAATGCAGTTATCTGGATGCAGCACCAAGAACAGGAAACCCCTGAGACACAGGTTGTTGGAAGCTATTTGGCTGTAGCTGTACAAGGAGCACCCTCTCCATAGGTGAGAACAGTTCCTGTTCAAACTGTGCTAAGACTGATCTTTCACTGTCTCTGATTAATATGTGCCTCATGGTTAAGGTGAACTGCTCTGGACTTAATCATCTGAAAGTTAATGTCGTTTGAAAGTGAAGTTAGAGGAAGCCTGTTCCAAGTGGCAGCTCCTCCTGTCTCTGTTGAAAACACTTAAAGTTGAGATAAATTACCTAGATTAAGTGTCCTGTACTTATGACTTGTACTTTTGTCCATTAAGCTTGATGGCTTTGTCTGTAAAAATGAACAGAGTCAGAAAGGAGTTTGTTTTTCCAAGGAAGAAAGCGAGACTTCAGATAGTCTGTGTGGGTGTTGTTTATGCCTGTACTGTGTCCTTCCACATGGATTTATTTTTCCCCTGCCTCAAAGCTTTGGATTGCCTTAACTTGCTCGACTTGGCCAATTCCACCTCCTTCTGGCATACATAACATGCACTCATTCCCTCAACCTACACTGAAAGAAGCTCAGAGGTGTGCCACCTTTCTAAAATGACAAAGCAGCAACCTTTCTTTGGGAGTAGTGTAAGTTTCTGAAATCAGTAATTTGACAAGCTGTGGCAATTGCACAAGCTATGACAGAAGTCTCTGGAAGCTTCTTGCACATCAGTGTATACACAACTACCATACATAAGAGAGCAGCAGACCTTCACTCATTCGACTTGTTATTTTGCCTAAGGAGATGGAGCTCACATATATAGGCATGCATTTGTTAGGGTTTTTTGCTGCACCCATTGCCTCAGATCCCTACTGGCAGTGGTTTTTATCGAGACAATCTTGTGAAGGAAAGCAAGGAACTGTGAGTAATTTGCTAAGTGTGAGGCCAGACATGATGGTTTTTGCTTACTGCTCTCAAAGTCTTAATTAGTACAATACTTACAGTAAGTGTTGGGATCTCTTCAGGAGTCAAAAAGTGGTGCTGGTGGTGCCTTGGCAGAGGGTTTAGAAAGGATGGGGGAAAGCCAGCAAGGTGACAGAAAACACACTGACAGATGGCAATGACGATGCTCTGTGCTCTTTTAATGCTCTTCAGATAGATATCAAGGAGGATCAGTAAAAGCATGACTGAGGATAAAATTGTGCCCTGGTGTCACTAGAGTTAATAACAGCTAGATGGTGTCTTCCAGGCACAAGGAGGATTTTGAACCACAGATGCCAGTGGGGTTCTAGCAAGAGCTTTACTTGGGGCTCAGGGAAGTTCAACAGGGATTCAAGGTTCAAGCAGACAAGGCTGCAGGCAACATAAGGGGTACAAGGAATCATTACCTCTTTTTGACATCCAGAACATAGCTGTCCTCACTGTTTCTGGGAAGGATGCTTTTTTTTTTCTGTTCAGTCTGAGACTAAAATGGCATTGGTGTCCCACATTCCTCTTTCTTAGCCTGTTCTCTATTCAATTAAGTAGAAATCAGTCTCCACATTTATTCTTATTTAAGAAATGAGTATCTGGATATACATCTCTAAAATTAACCTCCAAACATTTGAAAGCTTATCTTTCATTAATTGTATGTGCATATATATATATACACACACACACACACACACACACACATATATATATGTCTTTTTTCTGTTACTTTCTAATCTCTTAAAATTTTTTCTTACAAAAAAGTGATAAGAGTTTAAGCTGATAATCTGTCAGGCATTGGACTTTGACAGAGCAAAGAGGCTCTGGATGTAAAAATGAAACTGCTGGCCTGAAAATGTTATCTGTACTAACCACTGGAAGCAAACTGCAAAAATCCAAGTTGCTGAGCAATGTCTGTTTTGCAAAGTAAGAACGTAGTTAAGTACAACAAGCTCTGTGGTCCAAATGCCTTCTCTCCCTCTTGGAGTCTGTTAACTGCTGTAGTTGAGATTTAGATCAATTACACTACATATTGCTGAGATCATGTGTTTTGCTGACAGACAGGCTTGTATCCTACTCACTCTCATCCATCTCAGTCACATTAGCAGCTTCAGAGGTATTAAGGAGTGAGCAAGCCTGACCTTCTCAGCCCCAAATGACCTTGGGGAATACTTTCTTTTCTGTTTGTTTTGTGTGTGGACAACAGAAGCAGGTGAGTCTATGTAGACATTATTAGTAAAGTTGTATTGCTCTTCAACAAGGCATTTTGAATGAGAAAGTAGAATTTTTGAGAAGGTGTTTGTAGGTGCACACTTTTCGGTCCTTGATATTGACCTGCAGAGTTAAGCTTCACATGAGTCAATTTAATAGTTGTGGAAATAGTGAGGCTCAAACAGAATGAATGTATCCATTTTTTTTATTTTCTCTTTAGGTGCTTAATCTGAGACTGTTTTTAAATAAAACTTTTGTATTAAATGTCATTTTCAAAATATTCTCTTCACATACCATTTTGGTTTAACAGCTAAGGCAGAAAATTGACACACATTTAATGTTGTTACTTGAGAAAAAAAAACCTGTACTTGGCTTCTGGACATGTCTGTACATTCATTTTAAGTTGTTGAAACACCAAACAATTTTTTTAAATCCATTTATGGCTTAGACTAATTTCCTGAAGTTTTTCCTCCATGTATGCTGGAGTTTTTTTCATCTCTCACCATGCTCTGTTTATTATTCTTACAGCTTAGAGTTTTCTTCTTTCTCAGCTGTCAGTTTGTCAGTTATGATCAAGTGTCACAATGAAAGCCAGCATAAGCATCAATTACCAAAAATTACAGAGTCAGTTTACATATTCATTAGAAGAAAGGATTTTTCTCTCAATGCATACCGGATGTAAACTCTAACTGGGCACGTGAGTTGTCCGCATACTCAATTTCACATCTGAAATATAGCAGCTAAGTTGGGTAATCCAGCATTCACCTGCCAGGCATGGAGTTCCTGCAGTATATGAGCAATACCTTTAAATCTTTTAATACTGGAGGTTATTAAAAATATTTCAAGTACCATTTTTTCCACAAGAACAATCTTTTAGTCTCTTCTCCATAGGAAGACCGTAATCTCAGGTTACATGATCTTCTACTTTAAATTCTTCTTCATTTTCTTTTCTCCCTCTCCCTTACTTTATTTTTTTTTTTCCTGAACAAAATGATGAGTATTCTACAAAATAAAGGTTTAAAAAAAATAGAAACAGGACAATCACACTGTAATTACTTTTAATTTTTCTACCATGAAACAAAGTCTTTTCTTTATTATGGGAAAAAACAATGAAACTTTTGATACTTTAGAATTTTCTTTTCATTTAACTATTAGGAGAAATCATTTTTCACAATTCATAATTTTTTCAATATATAATCTGATTTTCCTTTTGGTATGAAAATGAATTATAGACAAGCATATACTCTCCATTAGAAACAGAAAAAGTAAGTGGAGTAAACTAGCAGTTATCAAGGTTTTTTAAGTCTCTTTAAAGATTTCTGTTTGTCCCCCCACTAATTTGTAGGGTATACACTGAGGAAGTCCTTGTTGCAAAGCATCCTTTATCCACTGGAAATATGAGGTTTCTTTCATGTTGAAATGTGCTGGAATTTTTAAGAACTATATTTAAAGTGCTTCTTCTTCAGTCTGTTTAGCCCATTTGAATGCTAGTGGGATCTGCCTCATACTGATTGGTCTGCCAAGGTGGGAGAAGAATCAAACAAAATCCCAGATTTGTGTACCCATGGGTTGTCCTTTCCCATCTTGGCATCTGTGACAACCTTCAGTTGCTCGTTGTGCAAGCTGAAGTAGGTCCCTGAGTTCTTAACAAGACTTTAGAAAGTCCTTTGTGGCTGCTTCAGCATAAAAAACATAACTCTGTGGATCTGATGGCAGGAATGTGGGCTTAGACTGGTTTGGGCAATGATGCTGTTATTCTTTCACTTGGTGAGCCGTGACTGAAATCATAAACTAATACCTTCCACATAAATGATAGGGAGAACAGCTGCTGCCTTGAGGAAAAATCAAAACATTTCACTTCTAAAATATCTTTATAAAGCCATATAAATGTATTTTTCATTTTGTGTACCTGGGAATAGCTAAGCCCAGGCATAGTTAGGGGTAGACTTGCTGAAATATTGGAGTTAAAATTGTCATCAATCCCTTCCTAGTGTTTGGGTCACTTTGGCACCTGCAGTCTTAAGAGTTTGAAGCTTGCAAACACAACTCAAACTCAGTCTGAATGCAGTGTGAGAATACTCCTTTAGAGATTTATACCTCTGACATACAGCTCTGTTGAGACTGGAAGCAAGCCTGATAATTTTTACCAGTTGTGGCAGATTGTTTCAATGTCTTTTACCTTTAATATAAAGATGATCTGCTCAAATGCCTGTATTTTCGTGTTTAAAGCCATTGAACCTTTCTTAACTAGTAAAATCATGTATTCACTCTACATTTCTTAAACGTTTCCAGAACACACAATTGGGCCACAGCTCTGTACATGTTCCTAATTTCCTCCTGTCTGAAAACCATGGAGATGTCCTGCAATGTTTTTTCTGCCCTTGAAATATCTATCTAGAGCACTTCTTGATGTTGTTGTTGGGCTCCGTTTCCTATTTCTCTGTTTGTAGAAGGAGTGGGAGAAACTCCTGGCTGTGGATGAGCCTGAGGGCAGAATGATGGCAGTCCATGGCTGGCCACTGGCGCCTTGGGATACTGTTACCTTGGGTGCAATGCAGAGCAGCCTATAAAAACTCCTGCCTGTTTTGGGAGTAAAGGCAGAAGAGAGGGAATATACGACTTTTTTTCAGTGATTTACTGCCCTGTAGAAGGATTTTAAAGAATCTTTGGGGAAAAAATTTAGGTCTCAGATGCATGTGGATCTCACTGAGTTCATAGAAGGCCATGTGAGTGTGGACATTAACAGACAAAATATGGCTTTTGATCTTTAAGAGCAATCAATAAAAATATGTAATTATACTTCTTTGTAATAGGATATTTTTTTAATACTTCGTTAAAAATACTTCACCAAACTGAAATGCAAAACAATGTAACATCCCAGGCCTTGGTCTTTTAATGACATATCTTTACCAATGCTTATCTCACCTTTGATGCTGTCTGTAAATGTGTTTGGCTCTTATGCTTTGAAATTCAGTAAAATATTTGTACTTAATGAAATAACAAGCCCAAGCACCTTCCTGTCCTCATATCTGTCCATGCCTGAGAATGGCATCATATTTGGAAGAGAAAAGAGAAATACTTCTCCTATCTATCTGCAGGGACTCCCCTGTGACCAGGCCTTTTTGCTACCACACAAAACCCAACTGTGATGGCTCAGCATTCATTCCATAAGCCTGCAAGCACAGAGACTTTCAGCACGTTTACATTTATGAGCCTGCAGGTTGCCCAGCACCTCTTGTAGCTATTACCTGAAAGAGTGTGATGGATTAAAAACCTCTGCTGACATAGACATCTCAGGGGTATGCAAGACTGACAGCTTGGAGGTGGTTCCCCAGGGTCAATTGACACCTTGAAAATGCTGTAGTTGCATCAACCTGTGAGTGGATGGTAATGAAAGGCAATGAACCTCAACCGGAGGCATCTTGGCTTTCATTTCACCTACCTGAAATTCTCAGTGTGTTGGTCTGACCCAAATGTTCACCATGAAATATGAAACAGCTTCTGTCTGGAAAGGTTCCCACAAACAGAAAAAGAAGTCCAGAGGTGAGCAAGTGGTATTGAGCAGAGTCTGCTTGAGACAGGTTCTTAGGAGGAACAGCAAACTCTCCTCTTCTATTTCTTCATTAGGGAAATAGCACAGTGTGATTTTTGAAGAAGAAACTAATAAAAGCCTTTCCAGGTCTCAATTGGTCTGTCAAATTGCTAATAAAAGGGAGATAAACTGTAGGTAGGACTCACTTCATCAAGGTAACAGTTTTTGGTGAATAGGGTTGTTGTGTCATCTCAGAACAAGCATATACATGTTTCCTTTGAAATGAGGTATGGTCTCGTTCCCTGTTCCCATCTGTCAATTACACAAGACAACTTTCTCCTGAAAGGTTTCCTTAAGTTTTCCCAGTTGTAAGACTGGATTTGTTCCCCCTTTTTTCACTGGAGCATCTCTATTTTTTGGCTGAAGTATTTAGTATTTTTTTACCTTCAGGTAGAAACTGAGACTAGAATCTTTCCATCTGTCCTTTAGCTGAGATTTTATGAAGTTGTGAACAATGGAGGAAAAGGTAACAATAGAAACATACATGTGGCCCTAACCATAAAAGAAACATGCATTTTAGCAATAGCAAATATGTATTTTTTACAGTATTTCTATTTTGCTGATTCTCAAAGTCCAATGGACTGAATATATTTTTGCTATTAAGCTTCACAGGTTATAGCTGAAGTCATTCTATGAAAAGCCATCTCTCTCAATGATTTTTGTTTGGAGTTTTATTGTTGATTCTATCAACTAAACAATAATTTAGTTGATACACGCTGTATATTGTTGATATTGTATAGTTGATAAATGCTGTATATTCCGTTCAGATCCACACATTAAAAAAACCCTATTATTTTGGTGACACTAGTTTGGTGTGCAAAATTACTCTTTTGTCCCCCTGCCCATCTCTTTAAAGAAGACTGACTTTAAAATTTTGCTGAAAAAATTAGAGGAGCAGAGAAATAACCAACAAACAAAAAACAGGACACTCAAAAACCAAAACTGCAAAACTCTGGAAACCAAACCTCTACCTTTTCCTGCCTTGTTAGGCTATTAGGAAATACTTAATTGCAGCAAATTTCTACAAAGGTAGAAGTGAGGAATGGAATGCTATAGCTTATAGAAAAGTATTGACATAACTGGAGATCAGCTACATTACCTAGCACCACATCCCCTGTCCTCTTTGTAGTATCTTTGGAGATATGCCTGCAGTGCTTTGGAGATGAGAGAAGCTGAAACCAGAAGACTCTCTACATAATGCTCTATTACAATGAACCTTTTCAATGTGTTAATACAGTAAAATCCCTGTTATCTGAATTCCATATTCTTCAATTACCATAGTTTGTGATTCAGATAAATGGGAAGCACCAATAAACTTGCACTGTATATTATCTCACTGGATATTAATCTCTCTCTAGCATTGTTTCTATAATCTGCAGCATGATTTGGAACATAAACACAGAAGGTTTAGTTTATTTTACAAATTCGGTGCAAATTATCTCTTGCACCAAAAAGTGCATTCAAATTATACCTCATATACAAATCAGAATTAATATTAATCAGGCTTTGTGTGTTCAAGTTTGTAAGCATATCCTAGCAAATTCACCAGAAAGGCTAGTCAGTGCAGATGAAACATAAGAAATTATTATCTGTGTTGCAGCACACATAGAAGTGAAGATAGGATCTACTTTCATTCTTTTCCAGCTGCTGGAAGATTTTAGATAGTATATTGGATTGCTTCTTTCTTCTGTTTATATTAGAGAAAGGACTAGAGAAAGTCTTGGGGCAACTGAAACCTTATGGTAAATTGATTGAAGTAGATGTAGGTAGATGATTTGTGAATTTTGTTCCTGGCACTACAACAAGAGATGATGCTGAAGGTAGCTTTTCTGAACATCAGAAGTGCAGATAAAGTTTATTGCTTTGTGGTATAATTTAGTTGGATGTAGTGCTGCTCTTTAAAGATTAGGCCAGCCTCCTTAAACATGGGTGTACATTAACCACTTAGATCTACAGATTATGCATGTTTTCATGTTTAGCATTTGTTTGGCTGAATGCTTACTTTATTTTTAGGTTTAGCTTGTTCATGCAGCTGAAGTTTAACTAAGTCTGCTGCTTCTGAAGGAAAGCATGCACTCTTGGAATCCAGAATACCTCATCCTCTTTTGGTGCTGTGCAACCTCCTTGCTGACTGTCAGGGATGGGGAAGGCCATAGGTATTGCCCCCCATAGAATGAGTGAATCAGGTATGTTTGGTTTTGAGGTGGGAAAAAAAGTGCCATCCAATCCCGCTATTCATTTTGATGCTCAAAGATGACATAAAAGCTGCATGCCAGGGAGGAATGCCCACTAAGGAGGAAGAAAGCAGCCCTGCTCTCCTCTGTGATTGGGACTGACTGTGTTGTTGCTGGGTGGAACAGCGTAATGCTATTGCTGCTCCTGCTCCAGCACTGTGATGTTTCTGTTCCAGATTGTGCTGACTCACATTCAAGAAAATATGATACACAGACACAATGCACTGTAACTCTTTTCCTTCCCCCCAGTACCCTCGGTAAGTGGTTTCTTTTTCCTCTCTTTGTCTAGTGTGCTGCTAATATAGCTTTACTATTAGAATTAATAGGAAGGAAAAAGGCAACCTTGTAAACAAACTGGTAGCAGACAGATTAATCTTGGAGAGGGTGTTTAAATGCAACCTACTGTTTGTGGTACCTCCATCTCCCTTTAAAGCTGATCAATCCTGATAACTCACCCATCTCTACAAACTACACTTGTTAGAGCTGTGTTCTTAAATGAGAGAAGTGCTTACAATGCCCATTTACAACTGTATTCTGTTTAATTAGTCAGCACAGCCAGTGCTGCAGGGATAGATCACTTGCCTTTAAAGATTTGAGAATGTTAATAGTACAGTATATCATTTTAATTATTATTGGATTAATGTTGTGTCTCGAAGAACATCTAATGCAAATCACAAGAAATGGCCTGAAGTGACCCAAGGGTTGTGCTTTATTAGAAAAGTAATAGGTCCATTGCTTAAATATAAAAAGAGGTTCTTTCTTCAAATGTCACTGCACTGGCCTTCTCCGTGTATGTATGTATGTGGAAATGAAACCCTTTTACTTCCACTTTGTCCACAGAAAGTTTCTGTAGCTCATGCACTAAATGGCTGGGACAGCAGCTGTAATATCAGGAGATGAAGAGGAGATCCAAAAGAGCAGCGACAATGAAGACCGATTTCCGACTCATAGTGCTGCATCAGCATTCCCTGGTTGCTCTGCCAACCCTTTGCTAGATATCCTTAATGAAGACAAGGGAAGCTCAGCAGTGCCAGAAAGACTGTCTGTCCTCTCCAGCAGGGCAGTGGCCCAGCTAGGAGCCCTGGCTGGCCCAGAGATGGTTAGTGGTGGCGAGGCCCAGAGGACAGCCCCTGGGCTGGCTGAGCATCCTCTGGCAGCTGTAGATGCATTGTTAGGTTCCTCCTCGTGCCCTGCAGCAGCTGATAGCCTGCTGCCTGAGGACCTTGCCTCTCTGCATGCCAAAAGCCCCTGCTGCCACAGCAAATTGAATTCCGAGGTGCTGAAGGCCCCAAGGCTGCCCGGTGAGTCGGGCGAGGCCGCGCGGGCTGGGATGGACATGCAGAAGGCAGGGAGCGGCATTGAGAGCAATACGGCCTCTTGCAGTTTGGGCCATGTGATTTGGATGAAGACCACAACAGTAATGGAGACCTTAGAAAATAAGAAAAAGGAGGAAAAGGAGAAGTACCGACTCCAGCTAGCTATGTACCGACGGCTCCTGCTGCTGCGCTCCATCAGGAGTTTGCACAGGCAGCTGGAGCAGCAGCAGGCCAGGCTGCAGGAATGCTATGGCATGGTGATAAATACAAAGAAAGAAGTGTTGAAACACATTTGTTCAACCTCGTCCTCACCTTCACCATAATCATGTTGCTGCCTGCAGAATTGAGCTTTGCCATGCCACCAGAGCCCCCAGCAAGCTTGCATGTCATAGGGGTGGTGTCCTCGTGTGCACCGAGTGGAAACAGCAGCAGCAGATCAAGAAGAGAGGAGAGGAGACAAAGTACAGCATTGGGCCCTGAATTTATCAGGAAAAAGACCAAGGGTGAACCTGTGCAAGAAGTTGACTCCTGGTGCCCATTCAAGGTGAAAAAGAAATTTCTGGCAGATAGGCTTGCAAAAAGAAAAAATCACCACAAACCAGGAACCTAGTCTGTCACTTGATCTATAAAGGTGGCTGGATGCAAGGTTTATGCCTGCTGAATATGTGATAAGGCATATCTCCCTTCTACTTTCAGAGCCAACAAAATTTGAACAGAATTAGGGTTTATTTGTCTACAAGAATACCTGAATTTTAAAAGCCAAGATACTTAGAGTCAGGCTTGGTTATATCTGCCTAGCTGCCTGTTTTACAGAAAACTGCTAATGATGCTGTATGTTTGCAACCTCTACCTTCCTTTAAAATTTATTCACATTCCTCAGAAATTATTGTGGGAAGGTAGGACAGCCAAACACACAGAGGGAAAAAGTTCAAATGCCTAAGCCAGATTTGCTCAGGAAAGTAAGCTAAAAACAAAGGCCTTGTAGTCTGATGCTGCACTGGAAACCCAGGCTGGTAGTGCCAGGGGAATGTTCAAGGTCTGCACAATTATTAATCCTCTGCTAATTCCCTGTGGCACTAGCATCTGCAAATCAAGCATATTTTGTGCCTTACTGCTGTCATTTAATGGAAGTTGGTGACAATTAGCACTTTTTATCCAGGTGTATTAGACATGTGGAAAACCCTGGAGCGCTGTTTCTCCAATTGCAAGGTTAGGATGCCTGCAGGGAATTTGATGTCAGTATGCAACAAACACACAGGGAAAACAAAAACAAAAAGATGCATCTTTTTTGTATGCATTTAAAAGGCAATGTGAGTCACTATTTTTGAACAGCAAATTGAGTAGTTGAATATCCTGTTTTAGGACTGGAAGAGAAATATGATTCAAGAAGAAAAGACACAGAAAAGTTTCGTATTCTAGGATTTCAAAGGATATGGAAAAATCATTTT
>WEIU01012063.1:89815-105699 GCA_013389925.1 Aegithalos caudatus
TAATTTAATATATATATAATTGATTAACTAGATGAACAATCAAACAGGTATTGGTGTGGGATTTTTTTTGCATAAAAAAGCAGGTCTGTTTTAATCATCCTATCTGTATGAGAATAATATGCTATATATAGGAAAATTTTTATTCTCACCTTTTTATTTGGTGAATACACAGAGAGAGGTATGTGTGTATTGGTGTATGCATGCACACACACCTTCCTGTATTCATGAGGTTATGAAAGGCTGGTGCTTCTTTTTCTGTAGCAGAAACAGGAATAATCTCTCAAAATAATCTTTGCTGTCTATGAGGAGTTTGGTTGATTAGATTCACATGCACACATCTGTGAGCAAGGTATTGAAGTAATTCAACAAATGAAGCGCGGCACAACATTGTCATTATTCCGTCTTTGTATTTCTGCGCACCCAAAATTATGGAAGCCCCCTGGGTATGCACAACCTTAGATAGGTTCATTCATTTCCTTGGGCCCTTGTGTAGCCTTTCATGCAGCACGAACCAGTAACTTTGAATGCAGAATTACCATAGAAACATCCTTGGCATCAAGGAGATATTTGAAGGAGCATTCTCTACTGCCTCATTTGGGGAATTCAGGTTGCCAGAGGCCTTTAGTGGGCTACAGAAGAGAGCTGGTGGTCGCATGTGACTGGGAAACATTACTCCTGAGCTCTGATCCTGTCTAGCTCTCTGCTCAGCCTTGGGAAAACTGTTCTCTCAGCAATGCAGGTTTCCTAAAGGATGCTTAAATGCTAAACTTGCCTCAAAGGTAACCTGTATTTTTTCGGGTGCCTCTCAAGAAGGATTCAAGGAATTGATGATGGCCAATAGGGCCATATAAAGATTTTTAAATTTCCCTTCCCACACATATTCCTTGAACTAGAAAATCTTTTTTGTCATCAGTTAAGAGTAAGTGTTATATGAACCAAGCACAAGAAAGCCACTACAATATCACCTCCTTTGGGGACAGATGTATTAGAGAAGGGTCACATCCCAAAAATATGGCTGCATTTTGAAACCAAATGTCAAATTGTCTCCATTAGAAAGACAGTCAAAATGAATATTGCTCTAATGTTAACCAACTTTTCTTTTGAACTGAAAAAGAATTATCTTTTAAAATGTATTCAGGTTGACTAATACTATCATGTAAATTTCCACTGAAATAAAATAGATCAATGAAAATATAACATCTCCCCTCCCATCCCAACATACTAAAAATCCCTGTTCAGAAAAAGTAACTGTTTTTCCTCTGTGGTTGCTGAGGTGCAGCATTGTCCTGGATTTGCTGCAAGGGTGCCCTGCATTGCTGCATAAAGCTACCTATAGTGTCATATTTCCATTAAGGAGTGACTAGAATAAGGTTAAGAAATATTTTTTGCATAACAACCAGTGCAGAAATTGTTAGTCTGTCAGTCTGTCCAACTGTAAATTCTTTGTGGCAGAATGGTGATAATATTTGTTTTGTACAACATCTCATAAAATTTCCTAACTACTCATCTACTTCCTACTGATCCTAACTGGGATCAGTAGATGCTTTTGGATTATGAATATTAAATACCAAAAGATTTGTGCATGAGCAATGCTGTCTGATAGCTGGCAGGAAAATGAAGCCAAGAGTTACTCTGTGTGTGCACACTCTTTTCATGTAGTACTTCTATGGATGCATGCAAAATAAATATTAACTGAGGAAATTACATCAGTCTTTGCAAGAATTGCTTTTCAGCTGGTGCTTCTGGTATGGTTACTAATAAGTAGTGTTGGACAAACCAGTTAAAAGCAATACAATTTTTCAAATTAATTTATTTTAGAAGCTTGGAAACTGTGGCTTAACAGATATGCTTTTTTTTCCTTGTATGTTTTAGTGTATTTTGGGACTTGAAGGCCAATGAGAAAGTTCCAGAATGCCAAGGCCAGTGAGAAAGTTCCAGAATGCCATGGGTAACTCATGGAGGTGTTTTCAGGCATTTCAGACTGAGCAACAGTCTGAAGTTGAACAAAAGTGTTTCCTCTCACATAGTTTGACCTCCCCATGTTCTTAAAAGGTTTGTTAATTTGGGTAAGGTCCAAACAATTTCTGAAAATTTGTATTTATATCTGAACTCAACTCATGGACCTCACAGGTGCTGGGGTAATGATGACAAAATGAGCAGTTTCAGTAGAGCCTTTCTCCTCATTATGTTTACTGACTTCCAGAGCCTGCCAAACTAATGATTTCTTTGAGAAATCTTCCCTGAAACTCAATAACTCGTGTACTTTTACATCAAAGGTTGAATGTAAATGGTACAGCCTGAGCTGTGAGGTCCTTCTGTTCATCTGTTTCTGAAATGGCAGAAAATAATCATGGGTTTACCATGAAAGAGTGGTATATTTAGAAGGTGTCAGCCCTCTTGGAATGGTTAACACTAAAAAGTTGTATCTTGTGCCAGCCTAAACCCAGAAACATTAAAGAATGGAATGGAGTTATATACACTTGAGTGACAAAATGCATTACTGAGGTGTCCTTAACACAAGTGCTTTTCTTCTGCATCTCCAGTGTTTCAGTTAGCTAAACTGCTGCCCTGGAGACTGGTCAGAAATATTGTTTTGTTGTCTCTATTTTTGATGGCCATCAGTCAGCCAAGATAAACAGCCTGCCTTAACATATCCACTTATTACCTTTTGTGAGGTAGCTATGTGAGGGATTTGTTCCTCCTTCATGAGATTTTCCCATGTGTCTATCACATTTTTTAATTAGGACAGTGACAATTTTATGGATTTATAGTAAATTAGTGATGTTGTGGTAAACTTACGAGCCATGTACTACTAAATGCAGACCACCCTGCATTGTTCTGTGAAAAACATGGACTCTGGTCATGACATAAGTATGGATTTAAAGATGAGGTTGTTTAAATCTTTCCTGCATGATTAGTAGACTAGGAGAAACCCTGTAGAATCCTTGTTACAGGTAATTTCTATAAATGTTATGAATCTAGAATATAAATGTATTGGAGAGGCCCTTTTGCCTATGACTTGAAAGCAGTGCAGTAATGCAAAGACGGTTTTGGAATATGCTTGAGAGGGACTGTACTCCAAATGCACTCAACAAGGAGTAAGTGTTCTTCAGTTTGAAAACTCAGAGACTCAGAGTGTGATAGCCAAAACCCTGGATGGTGGATGGAGGAGTGGAACTACAAGGATGAGAGGTTTCAGGGTTTGATTTTAATGCAGCATGCAGCATGTCACACTGGACAATTTATTTTCTCAGTCAACTCAAAGATAACCTTTTACTTCCTCTCACTCCTGAAAAAGCTCTTTTGGATCATTAGGCTAGATGCATGCTACTGGTTGTTTGTACAACATGCGAGTTGATACCCAAGTCTGAATCTGAGTGACAATAGTTACTGTTGTCAAAATTTATACATACAACTTACTCTCCTAAACCTGTCTGCCACCTAAATTGAAATATATTGAAGATGAAGGTCCTGCTGATTTTCAATGTCATTTGACTCCGTGCCAGGATTTTGAGGTATGTTTTATTCATGTCCCTTCTTAATTTTGGTGCATTTCTATCTCCTGGTGTCTTCAAACAACTATGAATATCTTGCATGGCACTAATCTTCATCTTTCTGACTTTTCTACTTTTGGAGGAGGCTTTCCCATAAGTCACTTGTGCTATTAAAGAAAGGGGAGATAGTGGGTTTTTAAAAAAAAAAATTAGTGAAAACTTGGACCAGGGAAGAGGGTTCTGTGAAGATATTTTTAGAAGTTTTACTTAAATGTATTGAAAATAACAGAGATTTTTACAGCTCCAAATAAGTTTTCTTAATTGTATTGATCATCTTCTCACACAGTTCCAGCCACATCTACAAAACAAATGAAAAAGTGGTCTCCATCTCTTACAAATGAAGTCTCTTAAGTCCACAGCCCAAAGTGACTACCGTGTGCATGAGAATCAAGAAATTCTTGAGAATCTCAATAAAAGTTATGTTTTCCTTTTGATGAGTGGGGGTTGGAAAGGAAAGGGAATGTGTGACCATTCATCACAACACCAGGCTCGTTAGTACCCAGGAACTTTCTACTCTAAATGACAAAGAGTTTCACTGTCACCAAAGAGAAATTGCTGCTGACCTTAGACCTCTTTTTGGAAAGTAAAATAATGGAGCACAGGAGCAGAGTTTGATATTTGACCGAATTCTACACAATTATCATGCATGTGTATATAATAAAATTAATTCTGTGTCTCTGCATTGTAGCCTCAGGCAAGCAGCGTACAATCAGTTTTGTATGTATAATAGATCACAGAGTTGTTCATGAATAATACAAATGCATTGAGCAGATACTAGTGAGTGAGGATGTTTGTCTTTGCATGGAATCGAAGTGAACATGTAATATTGTGATAATATATATTTGATGAATTCAGGTCTGACTTGCCTTTGCCATAGCCTGCTAATTCCCTGACAAGGGTTGCCACAATAATTGAGTTTCCAATAACATTATGATTATTTCCACATGATAATTTAATTGTAGGTATTTTTTAATATTGTAATAATGTAGATTTGTGATTATTATGCATTTGCATGCAGATTTTCATGGTGTCTTGGAGCACATCCCTACATTTATAACTTAATTTTCTCTATTATTGCATATATATTTTGGGATGAACTCATTAAGGCAAACTAAAAAAAAAAAGTAGGTCTTTTTGGTCATTTTTCCTTTATTATAAATGGTTGAAAGCTTTGCTCATTTTTTTAGACCAGTCTAAACAAGTGAATAAGCAAAAGACAACTGTTATTCATGGATGGATTAATTTAAAATAATAATGTAATTACAAATCATGGCAGATTTGTCTGGGGTAATTGGGATGTAGACTGGTACAAATTTTGCTGTACTGAAACAAAGCTTGTTTAAATGAATCACCAAGTTTAGCAGAGGCTGATTTCCATTCTTCCAATTCCCCAATATAACATGATGGCAAAGCAATGCTGGCTCAAAGTTCATGGGTGCCTTTGTAAATGAGTACAGCAACATAAAACCTGGAACTTCTGTACCTACCTATATATTATCTTGGCAAGCAACATATCCAGTAAGAATAGAATTTTATATACAGTCATGACACTATCAGGGGTTTCAATCAATTAATTTGTCCACTCTGGAAAGAGGCTGGTTGCTTGCCCTATAACATCCTTCAAACTGTGTTAGAAAACATGGCCTGAAACTTAGTGGGACAAAGGGAGGTAGAAATATACTCTGTTCCCAATATTGGAGCAGACATTTATGCCATCATGTGAACATTCTGATTCAAATAGGAGAGTTATCTTCCAGGCCTATAGAAATTCAAAGAAATGTCCTTAGCTAAATACTACTGTGAAAAGAAATTTCCCAGAGAAAATTACGTGGGATTTGGGTGTTGCTCATTTTTCTGGTACATGTAGTTGGAGGACTGTCCTCTTTTTATCTGTAAAATCTCAGCTCTGCAAATTGGGCTGGGGTCACAAGAGGGTTCTTGGTCTCATTCAGGTTATGCATAGCTGATATATTAATTTCCTATTGCTTGCATGGCAGGAACATGCAACAGGAATTAGGAGAACAGGCCTGGTTCAAATCTTCAGAAATGAAAGTTTAAATCTAGGTGCAGGAACATCTAACTTACTGCTCTCCCTTCACATTGCTCTTTAGTGTACCCCAATGCTTCTGTTTCCAGTGTAGTTTGGTGCCTGCTGTCTCCTTTCAAAGGTATTCCTCTGAATTAAGCACAGACAAGACACAATGAGATTAAGACCCTCTCTTTCATCTTTCCCTGCTCTGTGGACATAAAAGTTGAACAAAAAAACTAAAGCGTGATTTAAGCAATGAAGAGAGCAGTCATGATTCTGCAGTAAAAGATGGTCTCTCTAGGTTTTGCAGCAGAACAATTACTTGTATAGGTAAATTAGATTCTGTCCTGAAACCCTTGAAGACTTTTGTAAACTCCATATTTTTCTAAGAATTACCTTGGTAACTGTCTTATCTTGAAGGTCTAAAAGTATCAAAACATGAAGGTAATCCCATTGACAGAAGTTTATAAATCTGTACCCATGCTTTGGTGAAATCAAGAGATAGTTCAAAAAGGGATCTAGAAGGTCAGTCTGTTATTGTGTTTCATAATGGCCCACCAGCATAAAATTAAGAATGTCTTTTACCATGTGGCATTAGATCTAAAAATTATCTCAGGTGTTATTTGTCATATTTGTCATGAAGTACCATGGAATACAAACATATCATTCTCTCCAAAAGTCTTGGATGTATTTTATAATTCTTGCTCTTTGTGAAGAAACTTGACATTGTGTCAGATAACAGATTATTTATAATTGGATGATTGTCTTCATTACTATATGTTTCTGATGTTACTTATACAGGTTTGATAGGCGGGTGTACAAAAAATTAGAAGAAAGCCTGTTGAAAAGCTATTTGTGTCTTATTCATGAGTAATTTTCTCTGATGAAAGAAATTGAGACTAAAAATTACAATGCAGAATACGTAGCTGCCCTGGCCTCTCAACCCTTTCAGCAACACAGAGGTGAAGACCTGGAAGAGTTTAGTTCCTTTTCTACCTTTACCTCATGGGTTTTGAACTTAAATCACCCATTTGTCCAGAGCTGTCAAAATTACTCTAATAATTGAAATTGGGGGAAGTGGAATGAGCTCCTCAGTCTTTCCTATTTGTGCTGCTTCTCACTATGTAAAAATGTTGAATAATCTTTAAGGTCCCTTCCAACTGAAACCATTCTATGATTCTGTGTCCTTTGCTCAAAATGTGTGACAAAGAAACACTCAATTTCAGGTCACTTGGAAGAAAGGCTTCTTTTGACACAAAATTGTTTGTTGTTGTTCCTTTGTTCCTTCAGTTGATTGGGAAAAAACAACCCAAATAAAACACCTCCAGTTTTCTTGCAATAATATTTTTCTATTTGAAGTTTTCTCTGAAGCAGTGAGATTATGCCATTTCCACGTGAGGCAGGGATATTTTTTCTTGTGCACAGAACACTTCCTAGCTTACTCTTAAGGAAAGCATTCCTCAGAAATAAGGAGGTATTTATGTATTGCCCATCTTCTCTATTGCTTGAAAAATGCATGATTCATGGCCACTTGTTGCTCTTCTCATACTGGAGAAGGTTTATTGCCCATAATCCTGGAAGTCTGGAAGTGTCAGATGATCACTGATTGTATTGGAAAAGGATGGTTCAGTGACAGCAGGCAGCCCCTGGGCAGAAAGAGGTGTCCCTTGTCCCTGAGCAATAACCTGTTTGGATGATTGAGACTTGTTGATAGACCTCCATGGAAGTCTTACCTAGTAGTCAGGGCTTAGCAGTGTCTGGCTAGTGCATCCCTCAGTACAGGATGCTTGAACTTGATTTGTTGCTCTCATCAAGGAGGGCATAAAGGTAGGCAAGAACTGAACATGCCTTGAGGCCCAGGCAGATGCAGTTTTACCACAGCCTCTTATGGGAGAGAGAGAAAGAAAGGAAAGGCTGCTAGAATTTACAAAATATAGTTATTGACTAATTTCTTCATCAGCAAGAGCAGCAAGAAATCAGTGAGGTCTCTCCTGAGAGATCAGTGGTGTCACCTCACATTTCCTCAGGGTGCCAAATGATATAAAACACTCACTTTGAAAGTACTGCACCGTGATAAGCTCCAACTCCCAAGGGCTGCATTGTGTGTACATTTTGTTATATGTAATGACACACTGAAAGGGCAGTGAAGCTGTTCAGGGAACTCTGCATGTCTAAAAAGAACTTATTTTTCTTTCAACCAATGAAAGAAAGAGTCTTTCAAAAAATCAGTTTAAATAATATCATTTAAATGCAAGAAGTGATAAAATACTAGAGAGAATTCACCTGCCAGATGAAGAAATTTAACATGAGGTCCTCTGTGTAATATACAGAAATTGGACCATTTTCCTAGTAAAGCAAGAGACCTCTACAAAAACTTTTTAAAATAGTTGATATATATACAACATTTTATGGCTGACACAACAAGCATAATGGCAACTATTATTTAAAACACTAGATTTGAAGTACAAAGAACAAATTGCAGTAATTTCATGTAGCCATTCTAGACAATGTATGAGAGGTTGTGAGTTTCAACAAGACCAAAGTTGGATGTGAGACTCTGGGAGTTTCTCAACAAAGGTGATTTTGTAGAAAAAAATGTTCAGTGCATAAAAAATACCCCTAGAGGTGACTACAATGCTAACAACAATATTTTGAAATGAAGCTAAAAAATACTCAGGTTCCCTTCAACATAAATCCACATGGACACATTCAAAGTTCTGTATGGCTTCAGTGTGCCAGGCCCATTTTCCAGCAGAAATACTTTTGCCTACAAAACATATGGAAATGTATGTGAACGTTTTAATGTATTTCTAAGCCAAAAGTGGTTGCCCTCCTTAAACCTGACACAGAATGAAATCTAACTGTATGAAATCTCAGTCAACAAAGTGACAGAACAATTGGGCAAATGTATTTCTGATGAACTTTAAATGTGAAATTATAATTGGACAAATAATTCATTTGATATTATTCAGAAATAAACAAGGACTTGTAAGAAATAGAAAAGTGAATTGGAAGGAATTGGGCAGTTGTATCTACTATTACTTCAGTAGTAGCCATCAATCACTGTCAGTTAATTATCATTAAGGCTGGATAAAAAAGGCCCCTGTGGGAGCTGGATAGGCTGCGAGTTTCATTCTTTTATTAAAAACAAGATAAACAATATAAGCATTGTTTTAAAATTTGGTTTTATTTCTTTTATTTTGTTTTCATTTGGATCTTTTTGTATTCATAGAAATTACATGAAAAAGTGAATCTTGAATAATTGTTCTGAGAGCTACTGTACAGATTGCAAAGGCGAGGAAATACAACAAGGGATTCAAAATTAAAGATGTTATTTGTCAGGAAAAGTTTAAAGATTTTTTTTTTTTTTTCCTACTAAAATCCAAATAAATTTTTAAGTCCCCAGGGTTTATATCCAGTTTGTCAGAAACTTTTGGAGCTTATGAGCTGACCTGTGGGGCTCATGAGCACTTAGCTAAGGACAGAAACAGGAATGCCGTTGTGGGCCCGAGCAGCTGCTGTTCTTTCCAGGGTGCTTCCCTGCACTGCTGGGTAACCACTCACACTCTTAAAAGTGTCAAGGTTTATCAACAGTGCTCACCTGCATCACAAACAGCAGCTGGTACCTGAGCTTTATGCAATTCCTGCCTGGGATATAAATTTGGTTCTGTCAGCTGCTGCTTGCTCAGCATGGGGATCACAATGCTCTCCTAGCAAAGCACTCTCTCTGCAGAAGGAGGCTATAGAGATTAAACTTAGCTAAACTATGGGGATTTTTAAAAATTTATATAAATTTCAATAACTATAATATTTGGATAACATATTATAATTATATCCTACTATATAATATTTATATTTAATAATATTTATTAAAATTATAAATTATGTATTTGTTTATAAAAGTCTTATAAATTTCTATAGCTGTATAAATCTATACAAATCTATCTATATTTATGTAACTAAACTAGCACACATTTTTCACATCTTTGAGTAATTCTTATCATGGTAAAATATTTGTGTTATAGGAAGAATCTTTTGTTTGCTTGTTGGGATTTCAGTTTGTTTTTTTAAGTGAGGCTTCCTTGTTAACTGTTTTTTCCTCTTAAATGACAGAAGGACCTTATGAACAAGAAAAATTTAAGGTCTGAAGCCTTTAGGGCCAAAGGCCTCTCTGTTCAGCAAAACAATAATTAAAAAACCCAAACTGTTGCACTTGGAATTAACCAGGTTTTGGTGAATTACTCAAACAAACCTCAAAGCTGAAGATGTAAATGCAAGTGTTCTCACACAGATGTCAAAGGGTAAAAAGGCCTGGAAATGACACAACTTGAAACCAAAACGAAGCCTTTAACACTGCTGAGCAATAGTTTCTAATAAGGAGAAATGACTGACTTTAACTAGAGCAGAGCTGTCCTATTTAGGGGTCTTCAGGCTGAATGCAGCCCATCAGGACAATTCATCTGCTCCTTGTCGATCTCCTCCTCCTGGGAAAGCTTCTTTTCTCATACTTAAATAGCAGGCAGCACTCAGGGAGTGATGGTCAGACAGATGGACACAAGATAGAGACCTGTGTTTGGATCAGGTCAGGAAACTCACATTGTCCATGTATCCCATTTTATTTTATTGCATATATTCTCATATGTCAGGAAAGGTTGTACTTTAGTCAAAAGCTCTTCACATAAGTTCATTTTTATTCTATCTTTGCTCCGTCAGGAGTGGAGTTTCATGCTTCTTATTTAGCTGTTGGAGAAGGAAGGTATTCCAGTGCCAATTTTATTTTGCAAGGTTGGGTCAATGTTAGCATGTCTGTAAACTAGTGGAAAGAGGAATTAGGCCATAGCAGAAAGGGACAGTACATCTTGAAAGAAAACTAAGATGGAAACCCTAACCTCTTCTAATTTACATATGGTGACATTTTGCAGAAATATTGTAACATTAGCAGTGGCATAATGAAATTCTGCCTATCAGCTGTGAAAGGAATAATGTTACTGTAAAGGTAACCTGTCCACAGTTTGTTATCAAGAAAATATTCATGGCAAGAAACATACATTTACCAATGAGTGTTAAGAATAGTAGTTTTCCCTTATAGTTTTTCCTCATGGGCTATCCATCTTCCCCTCCAGATTTACTGCATGATCACTCCCTTTACATGCTAATTATGTGCTGCTCTGGTGAATTTGTTAGTAGTGACACTTCGGGCACCCAGTGGGACTGCAACTCATTATGTGGCAATGTCCAGATATATCAGATATTATTAGCTGTCATTAATCTGCTGTGGAAGCATTGAGTGCACAGCCAGGAGAGAGACCAGGAAATAGAGTAAAAATGAAGTCTGCAGCCACCCCGGCCCCCAGAAGGTCAGAGGGCAAATCAGCAGGGGAGAAGAATACACCTTAAAATGGCCAGTGCTTAGCAGCAGATTTTTAACCCATTATAAACCAGCATTCCTTAGAAGAGGAAAGGCAAAAAAAATCTGTACTGTTTATAGTGTCTGACCATGCCTTACTGGAGGAAACAGGAACACAGCACTTCAAACTATTTTTTTATAAACTGTTTTGTAAACTGAATCAAAGCAATAAAAGTGTGTGAATATGAAGTGTGAGCAACACACAGTGTCCATCTGA
Source organism: Aegithalos caudatus (assembly GCA_013389925.1). Classification (NCBI taxonomy): domain Eukaryota; kingdom Metazoa; phylum Chordata; class Aves; order Passeriformes; family Aegithalidae; genus Aegithalos; species Aegithalos caudatus. Next base: position 101,023 of record WEIU01012063.1, read on the forward strand.
ATGTGGATAGCACTCAGGCATAAAGCTTTGAAATTAGACACATGTAACCTGGAATAGGACTAGTCCTGCCCCTCCATTTGGAGGTCCTATTTTATAGAACTGGAGCAGGCTGTAGAGAAAATCCTGCAGAAATGAAGAGAGTGCTCTTGTTGTCCATCCAGCCCTGTAATTTCCCTGTGTAAGGGGTTTGCCTCCAGCCAGTGAATTCAGTGCTGATCAGCCTCTGCTTTACAGCTTAAAAACACAAATCACTATAGGTTGTATTTTTGCTATAGATTCTGAAAATTAATCACTTGTAAGAGTTATGCATGTCTTTGTGCATGATTAACTACACATGTTTGGAGTGCAGAAATAAAAGCTGAAGAAACAGTCACCCTAGAAAATCCACAATCTTTCCAATCTCCAAGACGACTTGCAGAGTATTGTCCAGGATTGTAAGAAGAAGCATTTTCTTTCTTTACATCAGCTACTAAGGCTGGAAGAAACCAGTCAGGCTTTAAGGCAGACAGAGTCTTTTCTTGTCTGAAATTTAAAAAAAAAAAAAAAATCAGCAAAGTAGAGGTTAGAAATCTTTGAGTTTATTGGTGATGTGTTATCTAGACAATTTTCAGAGCAGGGGAAAAGTAATAGGTTGGTTAGTCTGTGTGCATTGGTGACTTACAGGTGCCTTTTGCTACTGTCAAAGGGCAACCTGAAAACTCAGGGACCTTGGAAGGATGAGATAGGGAGATTTAAGATAGGAAAAAAAAACCCCAAACACATTCTATCAAGGAAAATATAAAAATAGACTTTTATTTCCAAGGTTGCAGGGACCTATGCTCCCTTATTTAGAAGTTCCCGTGCTTTAGTTAGAAGGTTTATACAAAGACTAGAGGAAATAAGTCACCCTAAAATTCTTCAATAAATTACAAATACTTGTTTGGAAAGCTGGAGTGAAGTTCTTCATCCAGTTGATTGGATATTTTCCAGTGAGCTACCCATCTGAGTTTCCTGAAAGAATTCAGGAAGTACTGCTTTTATTCTCATGTAAGGGGTATAATCTAATGTTTTACAATTTTTCACATACTGTAACCTTTCTGTGCTCTTATCCTATCTTAATGAGGGTAATAACAGGAAGAATAAAAAAGGCCCGATGTTTTATTTATAGAACTGTCTTCCATTAGACAGATTCTGATAAACCCATGCAAAAACAACCACCATGAGCTAAGTTTAAGCCTGAATTCTGCACAATCCAATGAAATAGAAAGCAATTTTAGTATTTGGTGAAATGGCTCCCATTAAGACTTCCTAAACTAAAGGCCATTAATGAACTCAGGTTCTGGGAAAGTGATTTTGATATAATTTTGGGCTTTGCAGAAGTACCCTGAATTGTTAGTGTTAGCAATGGGGCAGGTGGTGAGTACCCAGGGAAATAATGAAGATGTTTTATCATTGGTCTTGAACCTTTGCAGTCTTGGTTTTCAGGAGAATTGGTTTACATGAATTATGAATGTAGAGTTACAGTCCAGTGGTGCTAATGTGGACAAAAAATTATTTATACTGAGTGCTGTGTGAACACATTCAATAAGCCATTCATAGTTTCTTTTTTAGTCTTTTTCTAGTGTTTACAAAATTTTGCACATATGGAATGGCTTGTCCTTTTTCCAGAGAAGTGGAATAAAAATTCATTCCAGTTTTCTTTTTCTTTGAGTTCTTCGAATAACTGAATATGAGGTGAATACTGTTTTAGTGGTAGGTTAATGAGTTACAGGTCAGGCTTGCAGTGGAAAAACTGCAGTCAGCCTCCATGGTTCTGTTTGCCAAATTTGTACTGATGAAGCTATTATGGCAGGCTCACTTTTTTTTAAATTATTATTTTCATGAAGAAACATTTCTGTGATTTTCCCATCAAGATTATGCTGTCTTTTCAGTGCCTGTGTTGCTTTTTAAGATCCTGCAGGCACTTATTTTCACATTTAACATGATATGCCTGAGTAACCCTCTCTGAACTGGTGAAACTAGTCAGGTATAAAGCTCTGATGAATGTACTCTTTAGGGCTGGGGCTCAAGCAAACTCCACAGAACAAAAAATGTTACGTTTTACAGCTCTCTGCATCATTTTATATTCCACTGTTTGAAATAAGATGAATAGTTAGGTCTTATCTAGAGAAACCTGCATCAGCAATGCTCACACATATCTGCACAGCTGTCTTTGATATTCATTGTACTGAAAATGATGCGTCAGTCATTAAGTTCAGTCTTTAAAATGGTGATCAATATTTTGTATTTTTTTTAGATATATACACATGCAGAATTGTTTTCAAAGTAAAATCCTAAGGATGGGTTTAAAATTATTGTAAGTTGTAACACAATGGCAGGAGAAGGCCATCATCTTGAATTTGGATTGTGGAATGTTCTTTTCCTTGTGGCTCAGACCCCTAGCAGCAGTTTTACATTCTGGGACAAGCATGAGCAATTTCAGGAATATCCCATTCACTTGATTTTTTTCATTATCTGCTTTGTAAAAGCTAATAATAGAGATTTATAGTGTTTAAAGTGTGCAGAGTTAGTTGAAATTAAGACTATATTCATCTTCCTGAAAGTTAAAATCAGTATTATCTCTGAATGAATATATTTTATTTGCCCAGGAATTGCTTTGGCCTGTGAGCTGTTATATCAATGGAAAGTACTCTCAGAGGCTGTGGGAGGGCCTTTCCTCTTGAATTTTAGGATCATGACATGAGCATGTATGATTCTGCAACTCCTTTACAAATGTCTGCAAGTGGCAGGGCTCTGTCACAATTCTGCTCTTTTTATCTCGTGCAGCACTTTATAGCATGCAACACTGCCTGCACAGTAAGTGCATAAGTGTCATAAATCACCCCACCTCAGGTAAAGGGCAATCGATACTTGGGGCGATTCACTGTTTTTGTTTGCTGGGAAAAAAATGTAAGGAGAAATGAGTTAAAGTTTAGAGTCACTTCAGTTTTCTGATATACCTGGTCATTTACACAATATTATGAGAATCACTCATTTAAGTGACTTAGGCTCTTATAGAATGAGGTACTGGCTAGCCTGAGTGAAGAGGTGTGGATCTCATCTGAAATTAGGGCTGTGAATTGTCTTTAGCATTTTATTTTAAAGGATTCTGGTACAGCTGAGACAGGAAAGAGAAAATGCAGCCAGAGCAGTAATGCAATCACCGAAGCTCAGGACAATGTTTCAAGACTATTTCTTGAAAAATCTAAATATTTTTCACTGTATTTTCTGGAGTCACAGATTGTTTTTTTTTGTTTTGTTTTGTTTTGTTTTTATAATTGCCTGTACTTTCATTTTGTTAGCACTAAAATAATGAAATCAGAGCCCTCTTGCTGTTCTATCTAGAAAAAAGATATGAGTGCTTTGAACCACAGAGAAATAAAATTTAAATGGCTAAAATAGATTAAAAAGAGACTTTTTAGAGTGTGTGGAACAATGAACATTTCAGAATTCATGTTTTGCTGCCACAAATCATTGCAGAAATTGTGTTGCATGTCTGTGCACGTGTCTGTGTGTTTATATGTGCTGAAAATACATATCACTGGATCAAGAGTGAATAACAATTTCATAAGTCTCCACCAGGCAGCTGTAACTGTTTGTTTCAGATAAAAACAAATTATTTCATAACCAAATACGGAAACAACATACCTTAAATTCACTTGAATTTCTTTTACTGAGGAGTTACATTATGCAGTACCATAACATAATAATTTCCTAGATTTATTATAATATGTTTTTAAACACATCAGGTGTTTACTGAGGTTTTGTTTCCTTAGAAGCATTGTGGCTATGCATTCAACTTTTGAACCTTGTTCTACAACATTGTAGAATCAACTGCCTCTGGAAAAAAAAAAAAAAAAAGAAAGAAAATCCCCCAAAGCAACAACAGACAAACACAAACCAGAAACTCCAAAACAAACAAAAAAAAACACTGCTGAAATTTTCAGGAGAAAAAGATTTAGAGGTCTGCAGGAACTTTTCCATTTCTCTTAACAAAGCAAAATTTCTCTCTGCTGTTCTGGACCTGGATGTAGCATAATGCTGCGTTAGGTGGGTGCCTCCTCTGGATGTGTTAAAGATCCTAGTGATCTCTCTCCATTTCTTCCACCTCTGTGCACCCAAACCTACCCTTGTTTTGACGGGATCCCTTTTGAACAGCTTTATATGATTGCTTCCATCCACAGGTTACTTTATTCGATTTGCCACAGAACACTCGCCCATTAGCAAACTCGTCTGTAGCCTGCTTTAAAATCTGCTTATGGTTATGTCCAGATAAAAGCATGTGGGGTCAGTTTGGTAGAGCAGAGACAAAATGCTTTAACATAAGGTTTTCTATTCTGTACAGGCAGCTAATAAAAGTGCCCACAGGTGTGGAGAATTATCCTTCTCTAGGAGATTTCTTTACAGTCTGAACCTAATCTTGGTGAAAGCTTTGGCAAGGGTATCTGGCACATTAATTAAACGACTTTCCCTCCCCCACAGGTCTTATGCTGTAACTTTGATTAACCACCTCTGTGCCCAGGAAACAAATTGCTGGATAGGCACTATCAGTTTTACAGGTGTATAGACAACTTGGAATTCCTCCTTTATCTGGACAGATGCTCCTTACTCTTTCAACACTAAACAACTTTTCCCTCAGCTAATGCTACAGGGATCCTG
>WEIU01012064.1:1690-12858 GCA_013389925.1 Aegithalos caudatus
TTTTCCTTGCAAGTGGTTTATGGTTTTTGACTCAATGTGGTTGTCAAACTTACCTGACATCCAACCCCAAAGAGAACATTTTTAGAGGTGAAGGTTTAGAGTTTTCAATGTTTGCTAAAACACTGCTTCTCACTTAGGTAATCATGTGAAAACTCTGATGTATTTCTGTGTGAAAACATTGGGTTTTTGTAGTATTTACATAAAACGTAGTCAGCAGCAAAAAATCAAGTATTATTAGTGAAGGAACACTTCAATGCACTATCTGGCAGGCTAATTTGAGAAGATTAAAAATTCATATTCCCTATTAAGCTCCAAAAAATGAGTTCATGCAACACATTGTGACTGAGCAAAAGAATGGCTGGTAATTCACTTCCTTGGTTCCTGTCAGCAGTTTCATTTGTCCTGAATAGGTACAATTGTGTGTCCAAAAAGAGATTGCACTAAACCCAGTTGTGATATAGTCAGACTTTCCAAATCTTGTATTAGGCATAACAATTTCCTGCTTCAGATAAAAATACTTCAGTCTTCAGTTATATTTATGTTCTGCTGTTAAAACATAGTTTTTAAAAATGTGCTCCTTGAGGACTTCAAAGCTGAGTTGACTGAAGTTGTCCTATTACATCAGTGTTCACATGAATATAGTGTTCAGCTGAGCATAAGTTAAAATCAGAAAAGCTCATTTTAAAGGGCTGTTGAAGGGTAGTGATGTCACTGTGCTACCTCAGGTATGAGATTTGGAAAGCAAGCACTTGCTGATTTTTTAACAGTCATGAGTTGTCACAAGGGTCACGTGTGGGAGGTTTCAAGCCTAAGCCATTTTACAGAAAATGAAGTGATAATAGTTACTATCACTACCCATATGAATCAGTAGTAACTCAGAGAAACATTGTTTATGCTTGGCAGAAGTTTATACTAAACAAGCTCCATAATCTCATCTTTGTTAGCAAATATATTTTCCCATTAAAAGGGATGTACTTTTGGTGATCTTACACTTCTGAAGATAAATGCAAGAGGTACTTTGACTAGTTTGGAGGTTTTGAAGTGTTTTTCTGCCAAATTTATAAAAATAATGATAAAAATCAGAGCTAGATCTTCCTTGTTTTAGGCTTCATACAGTGTTTATCACAGTCTAGCTTTATTTTGATGAAAAAATACCAGGGAATTGAGTGGCTAATTGTGTATATAATAATAAAATGCAGAAACATTTTTGTCTGAGTGACTATACCTCTAGAGCCAACATTTATGATTCTGCTTTTATTTCTCTACCATTCAACACCTTTAGCTAAGATATGGGAACTTAGATTTTATGTGTGCTTAGATTTTTTCCTGATTAAGTTTGGTATATATAATGTTTTTCATTTATACCTGAAGCTTACTGTGTTATCCCAAAAAGCTAACACCCCCACATTAGAGAAATTGGGACAATAGTCATCTGTTAAGATATAATATCAATACTAAAATGTGTGTGTACATGCACAGAAATAAAAGTGTTTGTGGGCTTGCTGGTATTTCCTAACTCCAGAAGATGCTTGCAGCTAGAATAATTTTAATCTTTCACTATTGGTGTTTCTTTTAATACACAGCTGCTGTTGTTCAGGCTTTCAAAAATTTGTTCCATAACAGTTTTGTTATTATCATGCCCTACGGAGTGCTGAGCACTTTTGAACATTTGCTAAGGGTATTCTTTCAGAGGGATGAATGTGTTCAAAGTTTCCTTCAGCTTTTATAAAAATGCTTTACTGACTTCTAGATGAACTTGCTGTTCTAAATCCCTCAGGGGGTTTGTGAAAATGTTCATCGACAAGTTAGTCTTTTCTGCCCAGAGTAATGGTAATGCAGAGCATGCTGGAAGATTTTTGTTGTCGTACACTTCTCCACACTAAACATCCAGATTATAAAATGCTAGATTACAAATAGTCCCATAAAATCATATTCTCTTGTTTTCCTCAGAAGCAGTGTCCTAATTTGTGAAATACTTCTGACTATGTTACAGTTATACATATCAGCCCAAATGAGAGAAATAACTTAGTGGTCAGATGTGCTGAACACTCCACTAGGAGCCCTCCCTGACTGGTTTAGAAATGGGAGTTTGAAACATTTTGGCAATAAAAATGTTGTTGCACTATTCTTGGAATTGCTTGATATCAGTGAAAATATACACAATTTATTTTCAAGTATAAAATACCCTATTTTTGCAAGGCTTAAATCAAGGGATGGAATAGAAGAATAGAGTTTTTGTGTTGTAGCTACTTGTGAATTACGTATTAGTATGGAATAATGGTAGCACAGTATGTCTTTGAATGTCTTTGGATATTAACCCACAGCCCTAGAATTCTAACCATGACCTCAAGAATATTTAGCTTTCTGTATCATTGCAAACAGTCTTGATCATGATTTAATTTATCTTACCATTAAAAAGGAATGTAATGTCTTTCATAACATTGAATGTCTTTCAAAATCATGCCATAAGTACAAACTTTCTTCCAGGATTTTGGAGCTTCCAATACTGGCTAAAAGTAGGAATTTCAGAAGTATATGAAACTATTCAAATTGTGGTTAATGGATTGTGTTTTGTTTTGCATGATTATTTTTCTATTGTACTGTGTATAACTATGATACTTGATATACAGCTATTTTTCTAACTGTCAAGATGTGGCTACTAAATAACCCTAGAACTCCAGTTCTTGGTTACTAAAATAAGTGATTTTCAATGGAATAATGCATTTTGGAGAGTAGACATAGCTCACACTGTGCATTTTTGTTGGGACATTTCTACTTCTGGGTTATTTTTTTTTTTTAGCTCTCTAACATAACCACAAAAAATTTGATATGTTTTCTTAAGTCCCTTGAGGAAAAAGAAAATCCATAGTGCTTCATAATATTCTATTCAAATCATGCAAATTTTTTTCAGTCCTGTACTGAGACCAGATTTGATAGTCTTGTTTGATGGAGTGACTCTCCACTCAGGATGCTTTTACAAAGATAGATCCACTCTTACACAGGTGCTGGCACAGTACATATTGAAAATCACAATTTCAAGTATTCATGAAATTGTTGTAGCTTTGCTAAAACCTCCATTTTTGAAGTTGCTGAGCTTAGCAGACATGCATAATGACGTGAGTTTTCTGCCCTCTGTAAAATAATTACAGTTTTAATTTTAAAAGCAATTTATTAAATTATTAATTGCTTTATTTGGTGGATGATTACAAAAAGCATCACTTAACATAAATTCACCAAAATATCAACATCAGCATTTCTTCTGTTATGGCATTGGTGGCTTCTAGTGACTACCAGGCTTCTAGCACTATCCAAAACTATTTCTGGGCACCTGTGTACTTTCTTTTTCCCTCAGTTTTTGACACATTTCTTCCTGTTTACCTATATTCCTCCCCACTTCCCTGGTTTACTTCTGCTTCCTATGCTTGTACTTCATTTTTGGTCAATAAACAGGGGTTTCTACTCTGTATGTCTTTTCTATTTACTCGCTAATGCTATAATTCACTCTTTCAATTTTGCAAGCTTTTTCAATCTGTGTAAAATAAATTATTGATGTAATTAATCTAGAGCGATAATTTTTATCAGTCTGCCCAATAATTTTGATGTTTGGTGATAATCCCACTTTGTATTTAATAGGTAATCTAAGTGAACGGGGTGTATTTATCTAACATTTAAATAAGAAATCTCAGTATATTTATGTATTTGAGCCAGCAATGTGCCATTACAGCCTTTACAGCCTAGAAGATTAATGGTGTCCTTTGCTGTTTTAGGAGAAGGGTTGCCAGTGAGATGAGGGGGATCCTTCCCCTCTACTCAGCAGTGGTGAGGCCACAGCTGGAGTAGTGTGTCCACCTCTGGGCTCCCCAGTACAAGAGAGACATGGACATATGGAGAGAGTTCAGTGAAGGGTGAAGGGAAGATGATTGGAGGGACTGGAGTGTCTCTGCTGTGAGGAAGAGCTGAGAGAGAGAGGCGAAGCTGTTCAGCTAGAGAGAAGATTCAGGGGGGATCTTACTAATGTGTTTAAATACCTGAAGAGAGAGTGGAAACAAGGGAATGAATGAAACACAGGAGGTTCCTTCTGAATGTCAGGAAGCACTTTTTTCACTGTGAGGCAACCAAGTGCTGGCACAGGTTGCTCAAAGAATTTGTGGAGTCTTCCACCTTGGAGATGTTCCAAAGCCATTTGAACATAGTTTGGAGCAAATAACTCTGCAAGGTCCTGCTTGAGCAGGAGATGTTGGACCAGATGACCTCTCTTTTTCAGCTCGAAGTCCTTTCCAACTTCAATAATTCTCTGCTATCTATAGTTCAAATTTGAAGTCGTGGTAAATGAATTAAAATTTTGTTATACTAGCTATCTTAAAAAGCAGGAATTTTTCCAGAAGTAAAAAGTTCATGGCTTTTTTTTTATTAATTACATGGTTCTCCATTATGAATTTTAAAAAATGATATAACATGCTTTCATGCTATGTAATTTAGTGAACTTGACATTTTAGTCCACCTGACATTTCTAGTGTTGCTTTACCAGGGAAGGGCAATTTATATGACTAGATGACTGATGAGAAGCTGGGTACTTCACTGGAACATTGAGGGTGATTCTAGAGAAAATTTCTGAAATTTGCAGAGCACTAAGGAAAAAAGTCAGTGAGAACTTACGTGAGATGTATAGTGAAATATCTACAGTTTACTTGATGTAGCTGAAAGTAGAATGTAGTTCTTTGCTATACTCTGGATGCTCTTTTCTTACAACTGAGACATTAGCACCATTTGTGTCTCCTTCTTACTATCCTAAAATAATCCCCCTCTTCTACAGTCACTCTGACTCTGTCTCTCTGCTACAATAATAAATAAAATCAATATAATACGTGACTAGAACCTAAAAAGATTGCTTGCTTTGGAATGTCAATCCCTTAGCTTCTTGGACTTTGTTTTCTGAGTCAACCTATGTCTTAGTCTCCTGAAAATAACATTTACAAATGAACATTTGCAGTGTTGATGGTTGAGGCAAGCAGCTCTGTGCTTGAAATTCTCTTTTATAATGGTTATTAAACACATCAGCATCTTCAAAAGGCCCAGAGGATTTGGCTGCATTATATTCCACTGCACATCTGCAACAAACTGTTGCCATTTGCATTAGCACAATAGTTGGCTGAATAAGCTTGCCTCACAACAGAATATTAACAGATGCCTTTCTCTTTTCTGACCCCATTTAATCATAGTGAAAATAATTTTCTCTTTTATTTCCCAAAGGTGATAGAAGTCTTACTTCAGTGTGTTGTCTGATGTAGTCACCTTATAACAGGAGTCTTAACCATTCATTTTATCAGAAGTTATTGTCTCCACATGCTTTCATGTGTTGTAACTACCATATGCAAAAAATGCAATCATTTTTATAGTAGTAAACTTCAGATAACAGAAATGCAGGCACTATGTGCCTGATTTATAAAGCATTTAAATTAGAGGTGGAGTGATACACACATTTTTGTATGAGACACTATGGAGCTACAAGTTTTAAGTGGCAGCATCTTGATGGCTACATGATGCTATAGGTTGGCACTGCAAAAGAAGTAGACTCGTGACCTATCATGTCAGGACTGGACCTGGTGTTCAGGGCATAAGATAATAAATACCCTGATTTTAGCATGAAAACACTGTTATGGTGAGCTGTACCTTCATTCTTTTTTTACTCTCTATCAGTTTAATTTCATACAGCCTTTCACATTTTCCCTTGTTGTTTCTGATCTCTCATGTCTCATGCAGTACATGTCAGACTTGCTGGTTCAACCCATGTCTCATGCTTTTTTAATAAGCCTAGATTTCATACAGTTTCAGTTTCATGCAAAGTCAGCTATGCCTTTTGTGCAAAAAATTTTGTTCTAATCTATTATCAGCTGAAAAATCGTAAGTCAGAATGTCATAGTTACATGGGCCTAACCAGATTCACAGGATTAGCATCATGGAGTGGCAAAGAAGTTCCTGAGTGCAGAAGGTCAGGCTGAGGCTTTCACTTACAAGGGTTCTATGAGGACAAATGCTCTCCAGCAGAAACCTGTTTCCAACCCTTTGTGCAGTGAGTGCCTCCATATGGCCACGGACATGCCAGCCCTCATGTGTGTTAGGGAAGCTTCTTGTGAAAGGGAGTGCATGTCTTTGTCCTACTTTTATACTATTACTGACATCTTAGTTGTGGGCTACTGCTGCAGTAGTGGTTTTGGTGGATCCTTGGTTGACCCAGAGCAGCCACTTTCATGTTTTTGTATTCTGTTGCCACCAGCTGACTCTTGCGGCCCATAACATTATGCACATAGGCTTTTAAGGATTTGTGAAATTTGAATTTCAGTGATTGTTTAAGACTTATGGCCAGCATGGAATGAGCAAAATTCTGCTAGTGATAGTAACTTATATCTGGTCTGTTGTTTGAAAGCTCAGTTATGTTTCCAAGTAGTAATTCTTGTGCATAAGAAGAGAATAAATCAGTTCTTCAAAGATGACCAAAATTTCATTGCCAGATGAAATTTCAGAAGAGAATCATTTATCAAAACAATGTTTTTGAGAAATGATGAGATTGGGCTAGTTAAGTTGTTCATTATGTAAATTATGGATGAAATCAATCCCATCTATTATTATGTTAAAAAAGAAAACCCCATCTTCCCACTTAGTAACATATCGTATTGTTCAGTGTTAGTTTTAGCTTCTGTACTTGGCCTATTCATAGATCTGCAGCCCATTACAGTGGTGCCTGTTAGGGCAAATACTATGAAAGTTTTGCCAATTTTTCTATGATAAACCATGTTTTCCAGGAATTCATACTTAATCTTAAAATATCCCTCACAATTGACTCTTGGCTCAGAAAGTTTTGATTCACAAAAATTTCACTTGTATGTTTATATGGATATTCAAAAATAAATCAATCATCTAATTTATAAAATCAGAGGTATTTCAAAATAATGTATTGTTTAAAGATCAGAGAATTGTATTTGTTGGAAACAAATAATATTATGATCACTTAATCTAAATAGGCACATTTCCCGACAATGAATAATTGATTTGTTGCTCTTACATTACTAATCACTCTTAAATGTTTCTGTGTGTTTTGTCTGTTGGGCGGATCCATAGTTTAAAATGGTCAAATTTTTTTCAGTATTCTAGAAATACTCAAATGCCTAAGATACTTTCCTTTGAAAAGCTGTGTATCAATAAAAATCTAAATATATAAATAACTCTGTAACTTGTGGTATGATGTTGATATTACACCCTAAAGTGCATTTTAAAACATTTTTTTCTAGATGTCATGCTTATATTGTTGGTGACAGGATTTTCTAGTTTAGTTAATTACATGTGAATAATGATTAATGTGAATGTGATGTGAATGTTCATCATGGAGATAGGAGAGATAATCTGTGTTTCTACTCTTACCTAGGATGTTCCCATAGTTCTGATAGAGACAAGCTTTAACACTGGCAATTTCTAACTAATAATCCAAATAATTGTGCAGATTTAAATTGCCTGTAATTGACAGACAATCCAGTGAGAAATGCTTATTTTGTAGTACAAGCATTTCTTTTCAACTGTTTATTCGTGCTTTACGTTTCCTGTTGAAATCAGGTTTGAGGAAAGAGCTATTACCTAAGGTTTATTTACACAGAAATGAGCAACAACAGAAATCACATGTTCAAAGCCTGTATATGTGGAAAGAAGTTTAAAGAAGAATAACTGGTTAGCGTTGGGGGGTAAGTAATTATTTGGCTACACAGAAGGAAACTGGAAGATATTACGCATAACTGGAAGGAGAATAAATTCTGACAGGATTTTGAAAGGATTTTTGTGAAGTCAGTAAATGAGAAGAAGAAAATGCTTTCCAGCCTGAGTTAGAGAGAAGGAAACTGGCTGTAATAGTGATTTAATTGTCTCAGTAGAGAAAATAAACGATTGAGAGGGTGCTTGTAACTAATTCGATAAGTATGTCACACCCTAAATGATCCGGTTGTCATCCACTATTAATCTTACAGGACAGTTCAAATCAACATATGGAATAGATTGTGATGAATGTGCTGGCCAAGAAATGAGTATTTGCTAACATGATGAAATAATTAGTCTTTGGTAGAGATCAGTCATACCTCAATGTGAGAAGCTGATAATAACTTAGCTGAGCTTGGTCCAAATTAATAATTCCTTCCATCACTTAAAATGGTATCAGCCAGTCCAAGTATGTAGCCACAATCATACATTTGTGTTAATTTTCTTCCTTGTAGCTGGTACAGTGCTCGGTTTTAGGATGAGAATAATGTCGATAACACACATGCTGGTTGTTGCTGAGCAGTGCTATACTAAGGCAAGGACTTTTCAGTTTCTCATGCTGCTCTGCCAGCAAGGAGTTGGAGGGGGCACAAGAAGCTGGAAGGGGACACAGCCAGGACAGCTGACCCCATGTGAACAAAGGGATGTTACAGACCATACAGCATCACGCTGAACAACAAAACCAGGAGGCTGGGGGCTAGCAGCTACTTCTCAGGGACTGGCTGGGCAATTGCACTGTGCATCACTTGTTTTCTATATTGTATCATCATCATGGGTGGTGTTGTTGTTATTGTTATTTTTCCCTTCCTTTTCTGTCCTATGAAATTGTCTTTATCACAACCCATGAATGTTACCTCTTTTCCAACTATCCACCTTCATCCCGCTGAAGAGGAGTGAGCAACTGGCTGTGCAGTGTTTAGCTGCCTGTTGGGTTAATCCCCAACTTGCATGTCTGGCTTTTAGGACCATGTATTTCAGGCATTTATCACTCATGTGTCCAATCTGTAAAAATTGTTCTGCTTGAAAAACAGCTGTAAATTTGAAGTAGTGAAATCATGGGTTCAGGTAAATGTTTCATTATCTCTCAGTCTTTTTCAAAGAACAGACAAACAGGAAGGTAGCATTCTTGGAAGACAAGAAACATGCTAGGAAACCTTCTAGTGTTTCAGGACAGTATTCAAACCTATGTTCTGACTCTTTATTTTCATATAAACATGGAATGGTTTGGAGTGGGAGGGATCTTAATGGCCCTCTAGTTCCAACCCTTCTGCCATGGCCAGGGGTGCTACTCACCACACCACATTACTGATTTTATTCATAAGATGATGTAGTGCTCGCAGCTGGCCACTAGTTTAGCAAGGATTGTGTTTTGTGCTGCTGTACTGTATTCCAGTCTCTGACTGCCAGCCTCAATATCTGTTGGTGAAAGTACCTCTAGTACAAAGAATTATTAGCATCAGGCATTTCTAAGGAAAAAAAAAATTTTTTGAACAGTTTCAGTCTTTAAGCTAATACTGTCACAAAATAATAAAGGCAAGATCTCACATACATTAGAAGCTCACTCAATGTAGCCATATAAATCTGATGATGTGGAGCTGGAATAGCACATACATTTATATTTTTCATATGGTTAATTAAACCCATAGAATCATTCTGTGCATACTAGGGTTTTATTGGTATTAGAATAAAGAATTTATTTTTTAAAAAAACTGAAACTGATAATTACTTCTATCTGTGCTTCTAATCAACAGTCTTTGATGTACATCTGTTTTTTAAGCACATCTGTACTGTAACTTCCAGTCAGGAAAAGCCTTTTATGGCAAGTAGCCTTTAAGCTACATGCTGTGTTTATTTCATGTATTCTTTCTCCTTTGTATCCACACATTTTCCTTCAACTTTCAGTTGACTTTTCAGTGAATATATATTTTAAAATGTTTTTTGCAAGAAAAGCTTCAGTTTTTCAATTCTGTTTTGACATGTTTAAACTGATGGTAGAGGTTATAGTACTGTCTTTCTTGCAGATACATCTCAGAATAAAAAGAGAACCTATTTGTCCATTCCACATCTATTATTGGACACCATGTTATATTGCTTCTTATATCATGTGATGCCAAGTGTGTCTCCAGTTGCAGTGTATGTGAGGGGGATCTGAGGGGAAAGGCAGCTTGCTGTGGTGCTGAGAGCATCTACAGTGCTAGGCTGCTGTAACAGAGATGCTGCATACCATTGATTCCCCTAGCAAATCAGTCTCTGACCTCTGGAAGGGGAAAAAGGCACTTTTTGAGTTGTGTTCTTCAGGTCAGTGCTGAATGTAAAAAATACATGCTTTTGAGTACGTGTTTTAACATTCATGCTCTTGGGGTTGAAATACATTCTCGTTATTTAGCATATTTAAGCATGTGAATAGCTGCTGTAGCATTTATTGTCAATGGCTTATTTCAGTGTAGTGAAAAAATGTTCAGATAAGCCTTTGTTCAATTCTGGGTGGTTGCTGTATGTGAGGCCAGCACTGCCCTGCTGTAGATGTCCCTGCAGCTGTGCTAGAGGAAGGGACACGGGAGTGCACAGCTGTATGGAGAAGGGACACAGGAGTGCACATCTGTCTGGAGAAAAGACATGAGAGTGTACAGCTGTGCCAGAGGAAGGGACATGGGAGTGCACAGCTGTCCAGAGAGGGGACACACACGTGCACAGCTCTTCATCCAGCCTCCAGCAGCACAGGTGGAGCTGAGCCTTCCTGCAGGCATGACACTTTGCTTCTGTGGGCTGACAATTTTAGTATGGCCTCTTCTGCCTGCAAAGGGGTGAATAGTAGTTGCTAGGTTGGTGGGCACTGAGGAAGAGCTCGGACAAAATTGTCCCCAGCAGCTGCAGCTGGATTCAGAAAAGGGGCATTGCCTATAATTACAGTAATCCTGGTTTCATTCTCAAAATACGTTCAAGTTATGTTTCTAATGGCTTTTCCTAGACATACGTTTCGATAGTGAAGATAAATAACAGACTTGGGCTCTATGACACTGCCCTGAGGGATCACATTTTGCTTATTGTGCCTTCTGATGTGAAAGGTGTTACAGGCATACAGTTAAGTCCAACCCAGGTTGTTTTGGTTTTCTTTGGTTCTGTCATGCCATCAGAAGAGTTTAACCAAACAATTACTTTAAAAGTAGAATTTCTTTTTGTGAGACTAAGCCTGTACATTCATATATGGACAGCTTCTGCAAAGTTTGTTCCTTTTGGATTAATATTTGCAGCCATAGAAATGAAGCTAACAGAAGCATCACAGGAGTAATGTCCAGGTCTACTTACCATACTTGAATGTTTTCAGACTTGGGACATTTATAGACCTACTGAATTTTCTTTGCCTTTATCAC
>WEIU01012064.1:12887-49739 GCA_013389925.1 Aegithalos caudatus
GAATAAAAAAAAAAAAAAAAAAAAAAAAAAAAAAATTCAAGCACTTGCTGGTTTGATGTCTAGGAAAAAATGGTGATGTATCTGTAAGCATTACTTATTGTTTTAATCAGTTATTATATAAACATATATATATATATAAAAAAAAGAAATAATCTGAGGTATTGTACTGTACTATAAAGTAGACCCAAAGAAACATGTAGGTTACTTTGTAAAGTAATCACAATTACTTTTCATGTAGTTAAATGTAAAGTTATTCTGGACAATAAGAGTTATAGAACTAGGAAAATATACCTGCAGGATGAGGAATGGTATTCAAAGAGCAGTGTTTCTTAAAGGAAATTGAGTCCACTACAATATATAGACAAAAATTTCAAATGCAATTCCTTTATGTATAACTTTGGTAATAAAGAAGAAGCAAAATAAATCAATTTCAGAAATCTGACATCCAGACAGAGACATATATTTTATAAAAAATATTGGAAAAATAAACATAGAGTTCAGATGGAAACTGCAGGTACAAGTAAAAAAAAATTATACAAGGATAAAAAATAAACTTTGAAGAAATGTGCACAAAATCTGCCATGTGTTATCTTCTCAGATGAGGAATAAATATTAATCTACAGTCTGATCTAGGGCAGAAAGGAATAATAAGAAACAATACCTGCATACTAAAATTCAAGTTAGGAATTGGACGAAAATTCTGGTGGTGGAACAATTAACTGATGGAACAATTACCAAAATATTGGATCCTCCATCTCTTGTCTTTGGATTTAGATTGGAAAAATTTCTTCAGCAAGCTAGTAGCCTCAACAGCATATGAAACTCATGTTTCATTTCTCATGTTTATGTAAGAGAGCTCATTAAAGGTCCTCTTGACCCCAATTCTCATTTGTAATCAGTACATCATCTTAAGTTTTAAGCAATAAAATATGTTTTCAATTATATTAACATAAAGTGTAGGCTTTCTAAAAGAGACATATATTATCTAATTTGCCTATGTATTATTTAGTCTACAGACTTTGGAAAGGTATGCAGGTATGAACTATTAAGGCCTCATGGTCTTGGGAAAATTCTTCTCATTAAGCAGCAAGAAATCTACAGTAACACATTTAGGGATGAAGCCATGTAAGTCAGAACATCCTGTAACTCTTGACCAGCCACACTTGGGAGATAGTCACTATCTGTGTAGTTCACTAAAGTTACTGGGTGTTACCTGGCACTGCATCGAGGGGCACAGGTTGCTCCACATCCATATTGCTCAGCTCAGAGCTCCCAAGCCAGGGAGATGCCTGCAGGAGCAGCCCTGGCCTGTGCTGCCTCTGGGAAGGGCAGGGCTGCCCCAGATCAAAGCACAGCAGACAAGTGAGGTGGGGTCTGGAGGTGTTCTCCAGCACCATTCAATTTAGTTGGGGTCTGGAGTTGGGGTCTGGAGGTGTTCTCCAACACTGTTCAATCTAGTTGGGGTCTGGAGTTGGGGTCTGGAGGTGTTCTCCAACACTGTTCAATTTAGTAATGCAGCCCTAGCATTACTACAGAGGAGTGTGTGGCTATGGTGTCTGGGATGTACAGGTAAAGGGAAGTCCTCAAAGCTAAATTTGGATCATTGGTCTGATCAAATGTCTGGAGAAAGGAAAGGTGTGCACTGTATTCAGCAGTGGAGTTATGGATAAACAGAGCCTGCCTGACCAAATTCAGGGAGGTGCTGTGAATATCCTGAGCACCCTGACAACAAAAATCCAGTGAGTGTCAGTGAGCAGTGCAGGTGCAGCAGTTCACCTGGTACATCTTCACTATGTGAGAAGAATGAAGCAATAATTTTATATCATATTAGAAATAATACATTAATATCATTTGTAATAATTCATTTTCACTTTCAGTTATTATTCAGGAGTCTTCCTGCTGGACTGTACTTTAGTTTGTTGTCAGCTTCTTTTCTTGAGCATCTGTAGGATTTACTATGCAACACTTAAAGAGAGGCATGAGGGATAATATAAATAAGTTTTGAGCTATTTCAGTTATAAAAAAGGAAGAAAATGAAAGAAGATGATCCTGGAACAAATTCATTCCTCAGTTCTTGACCTGAAACCTTGAAGGGAATTAAAAAAGGACTAACTCTTCATGACTAAATAGTATTCCACAGAAGAAAAAATGTCCCTAAAAAAAATTAGCTTCTCAGTATAATCTTTCACTTTGTAAGAAACCGTTAATTGAATAAAATGCAATCTCCAGTATGAAATTAAACCCTGAGGGTGCCACAAATAAATGCTGTTTCAATAGAATTCATTTTTATTCCCAATATGAAGAGATAAAAATAAAATTAATTAAATTTACTTGGAAACAGAAAGAAAAATAATCCATTTTGAAGTACTGAGCAGAGGGAGTTTAAAGTCAGATTAATATCCAGTCAAACCTAAAGAAGTTCAAACCAATTAGTTTTTAGCTATAACTGTTACCTGTAGCGTTAGAATATGTTTACATGTATATGCATACTCTTGGCAGTGTATAATTTTTTATTATTATTTTGAATTTTGCTTTATATTTCTCTGTAAAAGGAAGAAAAATAAACAAACCCAAACCTTTCATTGTAAATATTTTGCTTGGCTCTGCTTGCAAAGTACCTGATCTGACACGGTGCAGATTAAGATGAGAATGGTGAGTACCCTGCATGCAACTGATACTCATATTGTTTGATTCTGAGCTAAATTTACATTAGACAAACATTTTGGCTGCAGTGGAGACTCGCCTGTTTTCATGCAACTGTGACTGAGAGGACAGTGGGACCCAGCATTTAAGCATCTGTATATTCACTTAAACATGGGGACTCCTATGAGAGTTTTATAGAGTTTCCATGTTCCCTTGAATTTACTAGTTTTCCTCTTCCCTGAGAGTGCTTACTCTTGCTTTCTTCTCTGAGTATATTTTTGCATTTTTAGTCTTTCACTTTCTGTATGCTTTCATGAATATGTACTTCTACAAATAAAAAATAATATTCCTGGAAATGTTTGAAGTGCAAGCCAGTTTTTGGTTCATATCTCACTGCCATCTACTGTATATGCTGGAAAACTGCACTGTGGGAAATGCATTACATCTCAGCTGTGTAAGATGACTCTTTTCCCAGTGAATTTGCCCTAGACTTGAGGGAAAAAACTACTGAACTTTCAATACGTTGTGACATGTAAATTTCATTCTTTGTGTAGGATCAGCTTTTGTTAAAGAGATGACAATACCTGATGACACTATATTGTCCAGAAGGAAAGAACATCAGATTATAGTATTGCTTAATTAGTTTGTATTCAGGCCAGATGAAAAATGGATGGATAGTTTGGGAGGAAAAGAGTACCTCACTATTCTTGTCCTAAGTAGCAATACCTTTAATTTCTTAATGGATATGTCAAAACAAAAAGCTAGCAGGATTTAGATGCAGGAACTTGAGATATTTTGGTATTTCTTTTAGTTGAAGAATCAGACTTTGAATCTTTTAAATTAGCTTTCATCTCAGTAGCTGTTGTCTAATTCATGCAAACATCAAGTATGTGTAACACTAAATGGTGGTTGGCATAGATATAATAATTTACCTAAACCTGGGACATCTTTAAGTTGAAAATAAGCTATCAGGATTCTGGATGTCAGATGCTGAGTAAGATATCACTCAGATCATCTTTACTGAGTGTTTTTGTAATCGTTTGTGTAGAAAGTGCAAGGTTTACTCAAGACAGAAATTTTTCTGATTTCATCAGGAAAGCTGACATCAAGTAGACAAGAATGCGTGCAAAACATCAAACTCTGTGTTTGCATAAGTGAATTCCACTTCTTAGTCTATTATTAATTTTATTAGGCTGGAAATATATATTTATACTATTAACTAGAAGTATTACACCAAAAAGAATAAAAGAAGATGAGTAAGCTTGCAAACTCAGGCATTTCAAAGTTGAAGAAGTGCCTTTATTTGCTTCTTATTTTTATCTGTTGTGATGATGATGGCTATAATTATGGTATGGGTTTTTTGTATTCTTATTCAGTAATTGTTCTAAGACCTCATTTGCTGAACATTATTTAACACTTGCAAACGAAGAAAGAATGATCAAAGAATTCCTTACTTTTTGTGATGTCCATTGTTACCATTTTTCAATGCTTGCAAATGTTTATTAACCAACCTTTACACATTCTGCTCTTTGGGGATTTGAAATGGTATTATGGGCAGCTGATGTACTGTGTGTGATCATGCCATCCCTTCTGGTGTCTTCAGAGGCAAATATGTGTTCACAAGACTTTGTCAAATGACATCAGAAATTCACCCAGGAAAATGAGGAAGTGGTTTCTGACACTTGACCCTTTCTGTTGCACCTCTTCAACCTTATTTTTTTACCAGTGTCACCATCCAAGACCAAACGTCTTTCACTCCTTGTCCAAAAAGATATTTTACTTTGGCTGATTTCCTAAAAATCATATTCCTCCTAAATGTTGAGCACAGCTGATTTCAGCCTAAATGTTACAGCATTAAAAAAATCCACAACTGCAAACTAGTTTAGGAAAACTGTCATGAATTCAGTAGTGGGTGACATTGGTAGAGATGCCCATGGGTTATGGTTTGCAGAGTTATGAAAGCTCTGTATGTCCCCTTCTTGTGGGCCACTTGTCAGTGTTGGTTTGTAAATCATTCTTTAGGACAAGGATGACTCTGTAGCAGTGAGGATTTTTTTTTTTTTTTCTATTGAGTGTATGTTTATAAGATTTCTTAACAATTTGTGCATTTCTCTGGCAGTTTCAGTATCCAGATTTTTTAACTGAAAGCCCTGGGAAATAAATTATTTCTGGGGAATAATTTCTGGACTGAATTCTTTATTTGCTTGGTTTTTGGATTTTTGCAGTCAGTGTTTATGTGTAGCTTGATGTGTGGTGCAACTGCAAAGTAAGTGACAAGGCCTTTGTGGGTCTGTGCATAACCAGTGTCCTGCCAGAGGGGGCTCCTCCAGAGGCTGACCTGAGGAATGGCTGAGGCAGCAGGGGGTGTTACCCTGGAGAAGGGGAGGATCAGGGAAGACCTTAACACTCTCTGCAACTACCTGAAAGGAGGCTGTAGCCAGGTAGGGGTCAGGCTCTTCTCCCAGGCACCAAGTGACTGGATTAGAAGACATTGCCTCAAGTTGTGCCAGGGGATGTTCAGGGTGGACATCAGAAAGAATTCATTCACAGAAAGGGTTGTTAAACCAGGGAAATGGTGGAGTTACCTTTCCTGGAAATGTTCAAGAAAAGAGTGGACATGGCACTTAGTGCCATGGTCTAGTTGACAATCTGGTGGTTGACTGGACTCAGTCTTAGAGGTCTTTTCTAACCTAAGTGGTTCTGTGATTCTAAGATTGTGACATGGTTTAGTGGCCAGCTTGGTGGTGGTGCTTCATTAGTGGTTGGACCTGATGATCTTACATGACCTTTCTAGCCTTAATGATTCTATTCTGTGATTCTGTGACCTGCCATCTTTCTCTTGAGTTGATCTCATTGACTGATTAATCATTGAGTAGCTATCATCTTTCCACTGCTGTCATTAGTTCCCTGATGTTGCCATCCTTCAGTGATATGGCTTGATAATAACTTTACTAGCTTCCTACAGGGATGAAATGCTGCCACACATGAGGTCTCTGGTAGAACTGTGGCTGTAGGAGCGTGACGTACAAATGTGCAGCATTTAGCTCCTAAAAGGACAAGTGAAAGGGAAAAAAAGACTAAAAGGTGTATTTAGCAGGGCTGGCTGTTATGCCGTGTGCCTCTCCTGCAGTGAAAGTTCTGTGTATGAAAATCCATGGAGGGAAACAGGCACACACATATAAATCCCATCATTCAGTAATCATCAATAGAAGAGAAAAATGTTTAAAATAAAGAAGGGAGTATTAAGCATTCTGATAGCTCTAATGTGACGATTTGTATGTAAGACTGCTGAAATTATACTGTGAAATAAAACTGCAGATGGTAGTTTTGGTTTTCCCTTTCACGAAATGTTTTAAATTTGGTGCCCTCGTGTGGCTGTATCCTGTACTTTCTCTGCTGAGACTCCCAATGGACAGGATTCGTTAGGACAGCAGTCGTGCAGTGTTTCTACACCAGGTGAAGGACAGTTCAGACCCTGAGCTGGTGCTGTCTGCCTGAGTCAAGATTCCCAACAAATGTGGCTGGACGTCCCTGTGAATACATTTTCTGCCTTTTATTTCTGAAGAGCCAGGACTGCCCTTGGTGTTAGGAATTTGCTGCCCGAATTCTGTCTGGAAAAAGCTGCCTTTGCAGCTGTCAGAAGGTGATAAAGGCTCCTTCTGATCCAGGTAATGTGTATCCCCAGTTGACCAGGTGGGTCCATCCAGAAGGAATATGCAATATTTCTAAGCATCTTTCATTTTGGGGTATGAGACAAACCAGAAAGCTGAGCAGAAGTGCATGAGTTGCAGGAGGAACATGGATAAAATGGTACCAAAGCAACATAAAATGAAGAAAAATAACCCAGCAAGATCCAACTTAAGGTTGTTTTTGGGATTTTCTTGTAGCTGTTACTCTTTGGTGTACAGACAAAGAGTACAAGACATATTTATGCTAAGATACCCATCAATTGCTGGATATATTAGCATAAATAATGTTTTTTCAGGAATTAATGTTATAATTGCATTATAATCTACATGTTCTTGGACCATTACCTATATATTGCCATTAAAAGATGTGGTACATGGTTAGCTAAAGATAATATTTAATTGTATAGCATATTATTTGCCCAGCTACCTACCAGAACTACGTGGTCCAAGCAAAAGTTTAATGAATAACACTTAATAAAGTTAATAAAGACACCACCCATTGGGATAAGTTACTTTAAAAATAAAGAATTACTCATTGGTAATTTATAAAGCAAATTGCAAAACAGAATTTTTAAAAATTGGACTAAAGAGTTTAAATTAATGGCTCAACCAGTATTGCTTCTGCAAAAATAACCAGTGCAGAAATGTGTGATTCAGAATGATAGGTTAGGCTTTCACGGCTAATTTTTTTGGTAGGTAGTTGAATTCAGCTACATTCCACATCTTTCTTGGGCCCTATAAATTTCAGTTTATGCATATGACTTTACAGAGAGTTAAGAAAATTATCTAAATCATGTTCAGAACTGACTTTGATAAAAGGAATTGTGGAGCCTGTTTTTAGACAGTCAAAAATAAATAATGCCTTCCAAGGAAAAGCTAGGTAGCTAGTTAGTGTGCGCAGTCAAAATAAATATAAGAATACAGTAACCTGAACAGTACTGAGATATCCTGCTCTTAGCATGAATTATTTTTATTTGCTTCCCTTGCTGCTAGCATCAAAGTCTTAAAAAAATAAAGACAGCAGTCATAATACAGAGATTGAAGATGAGGCCTGATCTGGAGACCTATAACCCAGAAATCAGAAACAAGGTGCATTGCTGTCTGACAGGTGACAAGCAGAGGAGCATCCTTCCACTAGGAAGGATGTAATGTCACTTAAAAGATCAGTGCTGACTGTGGATCCTAGGCATTTGCAATGGATTGTTTGTTTGCTTCTGATCAGGAGGGGTTTATTAGGAAGTTGGATCAGACTTAATATCTCAGATATTCATATAACCATAGAATGGTTTGGATTGGAAGGGACCTTGAAGATCATCTACTTCCAAAGCCTCTACCATGGGCACAGACACCTTCCACTAGACTTCCTTGCTCAAAGCCTCATCCACCCTTGGCCCTGAACATTTCCAGGGGTGGGGCAGGCACAACTTCTCTGGACAACCTGTTCCAGTGCCTCACCACCCTCACAGTAAAGAATTTCCTCCCGATATCTAATCTTAACCAACCCTCCTTCAGTTTAAAGATATTTCTTCCTGGCCTATCACAACATGCCCTTCCTTGTAAGAAATCCCTCTCCAGTTCTCTCGTATTGTCACTTTCTGTTCTATACAATAATATTATAGCTTGTTTTTGATGGTGATAAAACCCTTCTAAAGAGTCAGAGTCCTTTCACTCACTCTCCTAATTTGTTTCTGTCAGGAATTGCCTTTTTTTGTGCCACAGCAGTTCTGGACTGTAAAAGTGCTGCTAAAAAAATCCACTCCTTTTCAACTGCACAAGAGAGCCAAGCATGGCAGAGCCCTGCTGCTTCCTGTGGAGAGACAAACTTGGGGTCAGGGCTCTTGCTGCAAGGGGCAGGAAGAGAGCATGGCAGGGTGTGGGGAAGGTTGTGCACACAACCTGCACCTGAGGTGTTCACACCTCACCCATGACACAGAGCTGAGGTAGCTGCTGCCATCCTGGCCCCAGGGGACCAGGCTGTCCTCATCCCACTGTTCTCCAGTTGGGGAAATGGGATATCTTGGCTCACAGATCCTCTCAGAGGACCACTTTGCATATCATAAACATCACGTTCTTCAAAAAATGTCTGTAACAAAATATTCAGAAGATACTTCTGTTCACTGTGCTTCTGCTGATAAAATAAACACTGTAATTGAAATCTGCATTTAATAAAAGTTCTCATGCATGGGGACTCTAACAACATACTTTGTTTGAACTCTAGTCTTTATAATCAGTTTTCTTGCTAATCTCTAGTCTCTGTTGCATTCTACTAACAATGTGGGAACTGATGATTACCCAAGAAATACCTTTTATATTCAGTTTTCTGGTTAAAATGACATGTGGAATTTGGGACTCTTAGCATCACCAAATCATCTGGATTTTCTCTGTGTGGTTTAATATTGTCCTGAAAATAATGAAACGTAATCTGTACAACAGGGCATTTTGAGATAAAGTGAGAGCCAAAGAGCTCTTAACAGAAGAACAAACTATCATTTATCAGTGGCTCAGGGATGCTGCCTCTGGTAGTCCACAGCACATGTAAAAGATGGTAGTTTGCCTTTGGTGTTCCTTGGAATATAAAAACAGGTACAGAGACAATTGCTGCAGAGCAGCAGAAGCATTGTAATGTGCTTGTTGCACGGGGATGTCAAATAAGTGAACTCTACTTCTGTTAATTTCTATTTTAAGGATATAATATGGGGAGCGTGCTGGAAATTTGATTGGATGTTTGTGTCACAGGAGTTACTTTTCTAAAGTTTAGACAGAGCCAACTCTGTTGTGCCATTTTATCAGCGCAACTCACGGTTTTTTTAGAGGAAAAAATAATAGGATCTTTCACTACCTTAAACTTATAGTAAGCAATTAATATAGTTCTCTGGGGGAGGCCGTAGAGAAACTAGATGAGACAATGACTGAAGTTTATTTTCTTTTACTGATTGGTCTGTTTCATGAAAAACCCCAGAAGGTAAGATCACTGAGCAAAGTGGGTAGCAAATTTCCTACCCAGTAAAGCTCCTGTTGATTCTGCTGGTCTTGTCAATTGACCAGCAGAATTGGTCACTTTTCTCATATTATTATTTCCCCTCATCTACTCCTCCTTAAACAAGCATTTCAATGATTTGGGTAAAAAAATTTGGAATATCGAAAGTGCAAGTTAGAATAGAGTGTTGAACAATACATTATTGCAAGTTCTGATGCCTTAAGATATACTGACTTGTACAATTCCATTAAAAAAGAGGAAATTTCTATAATTCAAACCACTTTGTAATTGTATTGTAATGCCACTTTGTGTCAAGTGTTCCTTCCCTCTGACCTCATTAGGGTGCCCTGTCATTAGATACACCGTTGCTAAAGAGTTTTAACTTAAAAGCTGCTTTGATTAATGCTTGGTTGGACTGAGGATTTATTGTGTAGGATTAACTAGATTTAAAAATGGCAAAATGCCATAGTAACTTTAATGCCAAACTTTAATGAGAAGCAGAAGTAAAACTCCGAGGACCCTTATGATTTTTAATACTCATGTGCTCATTACCTTAATGTCCTGCCCTGTTTTAGATACAAGTACTCCAATAATTCCTAGAGAACAGTAGCCTAGAAAGTGTATTACAAATGTGTAACCTGAAGTATGTATATATTTTTAATGAATCATAAATTTTGATAATTTTATAATCAGATTTATTCAGTATTATTATCAAATAGAGAAAAGCTCTTTGCACTGGTTTGGGCCTTTTTAGTTAAGAAACAACATGGAAGTAAGACAAAACCAGACTGGCAAACATTTTTCCCATTTAATAATGTACTGACAATGTAGATGAAAAATGCATTTTCAGATTTTTATGTAATCTGCTAATTGAATTGCTTTTTACTGTCTTCTAAAG
The DNA here is from genome assembly GCA_013389925.1 of Aegithalos caudatus. Lineage (NCBI taxonomy): Eukaryota > Metazoa > Chordata > Aves > Passeriformes > Aegithalidae > Aegithalos > Aegithalos caudatus. The sequence continues at coordinate 23,095 of WEIU01012064.1, forward strand.
TTCATTAAGTGCTCCTGAAAGTTTACAAAGTTGGCGCTTCTAGAGTTTAATAACCTTATTTTTTTACCATTGATCACATATTTTAGTATATGATACTGCCAAGAAAATCCAGACCATTCTCACATCCGACAGCATTTGGTCGTCTCCTTAAATCCTACTAGACTTGATAGGATTTAAGCATATACTTAAAAGGTAATGCACTGTTCAATGAGGGCCTTTGTATCTGACATTTTTTCTGTCCATGCTATCTTTGCTGAGGTAACCAAAGGGCACTGATTTATTAGTAGAGCTAAACAGAAAAAGCTTTCTCATTCAAAAAGCTTGTAAACTTTTTTTTCTGAATTGATCCTGATTTCCCATTTTTTTTATTTTTCAGTGAACTTCTAATAGTAGAAGCATGTAATTAAATTTTTGTTTCTGCACAGTTATATACTGTGAAAATTAGGCACAATGGGCTAATAAGCAATAACTACAGTTCTTCTCAGAGGTGGTACTGTCTCTGCTAAAGTGTGTAGGATGGCATCCTACCAAGTTCTTGGGCTGTAATGCCTAATTTCTCATTGAAATCACAGATGTATTGGACATGACTTAAATAGGATTACTCACTCAATCAAATTTACACAAGGGTCTAAGGCATATATCCAGCTTCCAGTGAGTAAGGAGTCTGCATACTCATTTGGCTCAGGGCCTTGGCCACTTGCATAACGTTGCTTGTGTAACTTACCCTGCCAAAAATGAAACCTGCATCAACATGGTTACTCATACCAGAAAAATTGTGCCTGTGGAGAAGTGATGACAGTCGGGGATCCTGCTTCCTTTTGTAACGAACTGAAAACTTCTGTTTTCACTGATGATTGAAGCTCTTTAGCCAGCATTACCATTACAGTCCCTATTGATAATTTCTGTACCACTGAGTTGTTTTTGTTGGGGTTTTTAATCACTTCTGGATTCTCTATTTTACTCATTGCCATAATTTTTTTCCTTTTTTTTTTTAGGGAGAAGACCAGCAAAAACGAAGGACAAAAAAAAGAAGAAAAAGAATTTGATGGAAAGGGCTCAGAAGCAGCACAGCATCTTTTTAGCAACAGATAAAACAAGCCAGTAGAGACTTGATTTTCTTTAATGTATTTTTTTGCAAAGTGCACAAAAGCTGCTATATGCTCCTGCCCATGGATGCACTACAATTCAGCTGCTTTGACAGTATTGGTGGCAAATAACTTGTGAAAATAAAGTCCACAAGCTTGTTTGTTTTATTTATATATTTTTATTTTATTTTTTTCCTCTCATTTTTGACCTGAAGACTTCAAGGTCAGGAGTGCACTGAGTTGGATCAGTGGAAGTGGTCCTGAAGTGCATCATAGGTATTGTTCTGAGTGCCTGGTCAGCATGTTGACAAGGAGAGAAATCCACGCAGCACCAGTAGGTGGACTTGTGCATATTTAAATAAGTAAGAAAAAAAGGAAGTCTTGGAGGTGTAGGTACAATTGCATTTATGGCCTTTGTTTCCTATATTTGTACATTTCAAGAGTAAATGGATATGACTTACCTACTTAGTGTTAATGTACATTGTTCTCACAGTGGCTACGTCGACACAGTTGTGTAATAAAACTGCTTTAAGACAACGTGCTGCAGGATTCACTGCTTCGACTCACCGAAGCACAACAGACTCTGTGTGTACATACTGCTCTGTCTACATATAAATGAACATATTTACTGTACATCTATGCATTTATATGTATACTTTATACATGTTTAAAGGTATGTCCTGTTGGTTCTAGTAATATACTTTAAATAATCCAGTAAAAGTTTACTTTTTGCTATGTCTTAAGTATCTTCTCATGTTCCTCAATAGCTACAAACTGGATTTTTTTTTTTCTCATTTGCAAAGCACACTCATTTGCAAAACTACTTTGCACTGACCCTCACAATGGAGTGTCAACTCTGAAGTATACTTGCCAGACTAGTAATCTGCAAATTCTTTCTGCAATTCAGTACTTCTGTCTCAACCCCCATGTATTTTGTCTCAGAAAAAAAAGAAGTTTAATGCTTTTTAAGATGAGGCACAATGATGATAGAAGTTTTGAGTGTCAGGAGAGAAATTACTTGTAAAGTTCTTGGTATCTAAGACTGTATGTGTAGTTTTTTTGTTGGTTTTTTTTTTTCCCCAGTGTAANTTTAAGATGAGGCACAATGATGATAGAAGTTTTGAGTGTCAGGAGAGAAATTACTTGTAAAGTTCTTGGTATCTAAGACTGTATGTGTAGTTTTTTTGTTTGTTTTTTTTTTCCCCAGTGTAATGCACAGTGTTTTATTTCAGTTAGTCCTAATGCAGTCAGATAAGAAAACAAATACCTGAATAAGGAAGAATCAAAATAAAAGTAATGTGAGGTCAATTATTCAAAAGTATGGTAAAAACCAATGTCCCACTATTGCCAATTATTTGTAGAAACTTAAAAATTTTATTCTGCAGCTGTTGTTTTCTTTGGAATATATTTTGGGGGGGGGGCATGCTGGAGACAATTTTCAGTGTAGTACATTAAAATCACTCAGGATATGTAACTGGGTAATCTTGCATTACTGGGCTAGTATTCAAGGTGATTTTTCAGTACCTGACAGGGAAAGCTTACATGAAGATACCTGTTGTTTAAGCGGTCACTTAAGAGAAATTGTTTCACATTTAGGCCTAAAACTTGCATATGACCTACACAAAAAAAATGAAACAGCAAAGCAGACCCCAGACCTCCACAAGCCTCTTTTTGACATATACTTTAGAAAGATCCAACAAATACCAGTTTTAGTTTTATGAGTTATATGCTTTTCAAATAAACCAGGGAAATAAAGCATCTGTAAGCACAAATATATCTGTATTTAGCTATGACAAGTGTTACTACCAAAATGTGCAGTAGTTAGACACATATGAATGTTCTATCAAACTGCTTGTGGACTTCCACTCAACCGTGAGGTTTTCATTGTATGTTCATATTTACCTAGAACATAATAATGTTACAGACAGTAAGATTGTTCTAATCTTGGGATGCTATTTTGGACATAAAATGCTCACTTAAAAAAAAAAAAAGAAGAACTGTAGCTGTCTGTTTGCTTATTGGTTATCAAATTTGGCTGTAAGTGCAGTTAATGCCCTCATACAAGCCTTTCAGTAGTGGTTACAAATATTGTATTAGGCATGTCATGGAAAGAATGCTACAAAATACAATAAAATGGTGTCACAAGCTCCTGAGTAAAATATTTTTGGTTCTTTTTAATTCAAATAGCAGATTCTTTTGGAATTTCATACATGTAGAAAAATTGCAGAAGAAGGGGAGATGCAGATTTTCTTCCACTGGAGTTAAAAATGTGAGAGTTTTCCATACAATTGCTTTGTTTGAAAAGACACTGAACATTAGATGTACATTGATTTCTCCTGTCCCAGTCACCTTCACGTTTAGAGTTTTCTTGGGAGTGTAGAGTGAAAAAAATTATTCCTAAGTAGCCCTGTGTAGTTCCTCCTTTGTCCTAGACATCCTGCCTTTGTATGGTGGACCCTGTCGGTGTGTTCATGGCACTGGGGTTTGGTAGGATCATAGTTTGGAGGTTGGAAAGGACAGTTCCTTGGACATTAGGAAAAGGCTTTGCCCTGAGAGGTCATTTGGTCACAGGCTCCTCAGGGAAGTGTCATGGCACCAAGCTTGTCAGAGTTCAAGGAGTGTCTGGGCAATGCTCTGAGTAATATGGTTTAGTTTTAGGTACTCCTGTGAGGAGCAGGGATTGGACTCAGTGATCCTTATGGGTCTTTTCCATCTTGAGATATTCTATGATTTGATGAATTCATGACCTTGAGAGGTCAGCTGGTCCAAATATTTTCTTGAAACAGGGCTACCTCAAAATTATCTTCAGGTACTGTTTCTTGATAAAGTGTGCCCACTGTGCCTCTTATTTCCTTTAAATTTGATCAGAAGTGGACTCATAAAGATCTTAGCCCTTTTCTGGTAAGCAACTGATCATGTACAAATGCCACCTTTCCCCCCTTTTTCATAGCTGTTTTTTGAATCTGTTTCTCTCAAACAGCAGAAGGTTTCAGAGCAGTGGAACTTTTGTGTTCACAAAGCTTTTATGCCCTAGTTCAATGATTCACTATTGGAAATTTATTTTAAACTACAGAAGATTCAGATTAGGAGGATGAAGAATTTTATATGCCACAGTCATTTGTTTTAAAAGCTGTTACATTGCTGTGATGAGTAGAAAGTGCTTTTTCAAAAGTATACACTATTTTATTTATCTTATTCACATGTCCCAGAAAAGACAACTGCATACTGCACTGTGAATTTAGGATCTTTCTATTCTCAGTTTGCCTTAGCTTATCTTGGCCTAATATCTGTCTCTAAATTAAAACAAAACCAAACAAAACAGAAAAAAAATAAAAAAGGAAAACAACCCTAGGTGCATCTTTAAAGTAATTATTTTGTGGTTGACTGGTCTTTATTGCATCTCAGCTTCACTTGTTAGTGAGAAATTATTGTTATATGTCTCTTTGTTTATTCCTAGGGGAGGAAAAAAAAAAAGTTGTATTCCATATTATGGCAGTGCAAACCTTCCATATTACAAATGTCAGTATAAGGAAATTGTTCTCTTACACCTGTATGCTAAATATAAAGATATCAGCAAAAGAATAGTGAATAGTTACAGGGCTTACATGATGTGTCTCCATATATCAGTATGAGTTACAGAAAACTGCAGAGCAGAAGATAAAGTAGATTTTCATTCATGTTTGCTAAAAACAAACCAAAAATCAATTAAGTGCCATGTTAACTTTTCTAAACAAAAATATTGCTAAAATCCTGATTGAAACCTTATCAAATGAGAAGACAGATCTTTCCCAGACAGATTCAAATCAAATTCAATGCTTCAGCTTTGTTATGCTGATGAAATAGAATATAGAATAAAAATAACCAGGTATTTCTGGCACAAGTGCCATGCTTTTTTAAGGGGGTGATGTTACTGAAGGCTGATGCTACCACTTAGCAGAGAGAATGAGAGTTATTGAATTGAAACTCTCTTCACCAGCAAAATGTATTTGTCTTTTGACACCAGTTCACTTTCACGTCCAGTGGTGTAAGCCAGCATGAATTCCAGTAAGCTCTAGACTGAAGTTATTTTGGACTGACACCAAGAAGAACAAAATGTACCCTTCTGAAAGTGTAACCCAGAAACCACTGTCAGCTTTTTTTGTTTAGTTCTTTACCAAAAGCTCTGTGCTGAACCTGGCATTGTTTCTTTCATGAGAAGCTTTTGTCCAGGACTGAGGAAAGGACATTAAGTTTAGGATGTATTAGAGCAGCCTGATCTGCAGGACATCTGGGGGAAGAGCAGCCCAGTATTTGAAGTGCAGTTCCTCTCTAAAGTGAAAAACTTTAAGAATAAAATGTGACTTAGAGAGAGCCTCCGAAGTGAGCCCAGCCTTTATTCCATTGCCAAACTCTTCCAGACTTAAACTGACTTTTTTTTTAAATGCAAACTAATTCTGTTTATGTCTAATAAACATATGTCTTCAACCCCAGTGAAGCTGTATACTTACTTAAAGGGCCAGTGATATATCTGTGGTCATGCCAGCTGCAGAAATGCTCCCAGCCTCCTTGTCTTCAAATTGGGTCTTCAGTGACACTCATGTAACACTTGATTTTAATTGGGCAATACTGATGAAGCTAACAGTTCATACACCACAGATGAATAAACACTGAAAATGAGGCTGGTTTCCTCTACCCCTTCGACTTTTCAAAACAGAAATTCAGCTCAAGAAAGCAAACAGTAGTAGTTAGAAGATATCTCTTGGCTTGCAACTGTTTCTTAGCTTCCCTTCAGACTTTAAGGGGGTGTTTGGCGAAAGATAAGAGTTTTGGGGGTTTAGTTGGGGTTGTTTGGCTTTATTTTTTTCCCTCTGAAATCCTTTTTTTTTTTTTTTTTTTTTTTTTTTTTTTTTTTTTTTTTTTTTTTTTTCAGAAGCTGCAGTGAGAATTTTATGTTTTCTTTCTGTTTCTGAGTGGACTTGATTGCCATCTACAGAAGCTAAGGGCCACAACTGTAAGGGGGCTCCTGATATTTGCTCCAGAATGGTTACAGACTTTTATTTAATTGTCTTGTGGTAGGTACATGAAATGTCTCAGGGACATGGAGTGCAGCCACAGGATTTCTCTGTCACGGTTTGGTGCTCTCCTTTTGGCCTCATGTTCCTTGTTATGCTGTAGCCTGGCTTCAGCAGGAGCAGTGAAGAGTTTTTCTACCATAAATGTCTTCTAGTCTGCATATTCTCTTGGCTAGGGCATGTGATTTCTAACTCTAAGGCTGATCCTAGTAGTTTATTTTGTGGTCAGATATTTTCTCTCTAGAGAGAGTTAAAAAGAAATTCAAGGACTAAAGGTCTATAAACAGATGATGAGAGGAATAGGCAAGAATGTAACCTCACAGCTATAATCTAATACAGGAATAGGTAAGTGTATAGGTAAATAGAATGACCATCCCTGATCCAGTGATTGCAGATGCTGAGAGAGTAAGAGATGAATGGACAGCAGATAATGGCTCAAGTATTACACAGTATTACCCATTGCCACTGTTGGAGACAGAATATTAAACTATTGGTTTGACTTGTTAGAGCTTCTCTTTTAGGCTTTTATGGAAAAATATGTTGTGTTTGTTGCTCTACTAAGATAGTTTAGATAACGGGTTTTCTGCCCTTTTTTTTGGTTCGTAATGAATTTATAAATTCAAATCAGTTTAATCCCAGTTCAATGGGTTTGTTTAAAATCAAAGTCTTTGATGGGTATTCTTGGGACTGTTGATAAAGGCAGTCAGTGATCTTAGCAGGGAAGGTAAAAGGTCTTTATCCCCTGAAGGGATATTTGATTGAACTAAAATCATGACAGTTAATGACAAGGTGAAGCCTGGCAACAGGAAGGAAGATGTGGAAGAAATATATTTCAGTCTTAATTTCATATGCAGTTATAAATTTTATTTATCACACATAAGTATGTGTGAATGCTGAATGATAGCATTTTAAAGATCCATAATGACATGAACAAAATTGTGATTCTTTTGTATGAGACTGCAGTTCTGCAATGCTGATTAATTGGATGAGGCAATATATCTCCATTTTTACTCTAATTTTGGTTTTATTTTTTTTCTTTCATGCTAACAGTGCAACACTCACAAGCATTTGGAGGTTTTGCCTACTCTTTCTTCCCTTCCCCTCCTGCTCCCTGCACTCCATCTGCCATAATTCAAGGGATTCCCACAGGCCCTAAGGTGCAGATGCCTTGCAGTATGCAGCTGGCTTGGATACATTTTGGCATGTATTTCCAAGTTACACAGCCAGGCACTCTGAAGAAAGTCCAGATGTTATTCTGAGAGAGAAAGTAGGTAGCACATGCATTCTAGATAAGTATATTAATTCTTATTTCCCTGGTCAGCTCCATTATTTTAGGTGTGATGCAAGAAGAAAGAGCAAATAAATTTTCTGGGAAGCCTCCAAATCCACTTCTTAAAAAAATTGAGATTTTTTATCATACTAGAATTGGAAAATATTGGTGTGTTTTAAGCAGAATTCCACTATTGTTGTGCTGAATAGACAAAGGAGATGGAGAACTCAGCTCTGCAACAGAACTTCATGCCACAAGTACCCTTATCATAATATTACCTTTGCTCTGTTAAAATGGCAGATAACAGATAAAAATATAGATGAAGGCTTCTTGAGCAAATAAAGATAATTTAGGGCTCATGGACCCTTTGCTAACAATGAAGAAAATATGTGCATTTCTGCCTGGACTACTGTACCACCAAGGCATTATTCAAGACCAGTCTTGACTCCTAGGATTCATTAAGATCTGGAATAGGACTTGAAACATAGAGCAGGACAATTTTAATTTCTTTAGAGAAATGTCATGGAATCATAAAATGGTTTGAGTTGGAAGGAACCTTAAAGATCATCTACATCTTTAGAAATACACTCTCCAACCAGTTTGATAGATTAGAAAGTCAGGATTATTTTATTCAGCATTGTGGGTGCATGGGGATAGCTCCACCTAACATGCACACACACTTTAAAAACTTTTTGTTATTTATACATTTTAGCAAACAAATAAATGTCCATTGTCTATAAATTACATAATTTACTTAATTGATTAGTATTCTGTCTTCAATTGGTTATTGATTTCTCACTTCTCCTGCTAATTAGACCACCCACACTGGGTTTCAGGACATTTGCTGAATTGTCTTAGTTTCTTTTTTATATCAGGGCTCTGGAAAATGTCCTTGTGGTCCATAAATTATGCATGTCTTATGCCCAATTTCAACAATATAGCTCTCTCCCTAGGCTTTGTTAACCTCCTTCTAGGTGTGAGATCATTGAAGCATACCAAGGTTGATTACAGCTGCTTTAGTAAAACTTGTAGTTTCATTAATTTTCCCAAACTGTATTCCCACAATAGGAGCTTATCAGAAACCCTGCTAAATGCTGGCTACAGTGGGATGTGACAGTGGATAATTGCAGTGCTTATGATTATTTAAAGCAATTAGAAATTTAATCAAAGCAATTAATTGTAAAAGTTATTAGGGAAGTTATATAATCATAGCAATGAATGAAACGCTATCATGTTAAGGTTAAAAGAATTTTCCCTTGTCTTCCCCCTCTTCTGCATAGATGCCTTTTGAAAGAAATACAGTTGGTTCTGTAACATCCTGTAGGACCAGGTGTGCATATGGCCAGAAAGAAGGGCAGTGCACAGCAGGTAATTTTTCATTATTGTATAAATGTGTCTTTACAGTTGAGACAGTATGGCTGAGGACTGAGTCACAAGCCTTCTTTGACTTAACTGTGGTAGCCAGATAACTTTGGAGTTCCCACCATCTACTCCACAGGGATCATCACTATTAAGGAAATAATACTGACTTCCCTCTCCAACCATCCAGGACCCACTCTGGCAGACTCACACCTGAGCTGGGACCCAGGCCCTTCATGGCTACCCACCCCACACTCACAGTCAGAACAGGCTTCCTCACCAGCTGGACCCTGGTTTCCCCACAGTAGAACCTAAGACATGGGGATCCTTTAAATAATTTAATCATGATGGAACCATTAAATAACAAAATAACAACTTGAGCTGGTGCCTTCCAGAAGGGACCTTGAACAAAGGAACCCCTGGGCTTTTATACCCTCACAGTCCAAGTCCACAAAAGCCTGGGGGTCATTGGCTCCTGCTGAGTCTCTGAGTGTGTGGTCCCTGACCAGGCTGCAGTCCCCATAACATTTGTTGTGTGAAGGGGCAGCAGTTCCTGGCCTCTTGCCTGGGGCTGTCACCACACAGAGCTCAGCCTGCAGCAGTCTGTGACTGCACAGGAGCCACGGCACCGCGCCTGCCCCTCGGCCGGTGTCACCAGCCCCTGTCCTCGTCTGTGCTCACTGAGACCCATGTGTAGTCACTGAGATTGAAATGGATGGAAATACATCTGTGTTTAGCAGTTTATAAGTGACAGCACCTCAGAAACAAATGCATACCACCTAGTATACTGTTATGTTGCATTAATCTTCAGAGTGGAACTGAGACTGACATCTAAGTGCAGGCGCTTTGTTAGATCTTGCAGCTGAATTTGTAGATCTTGCTGAGGTGAAGCTAGCAGACACCACTGTGTTCATCTTGTTGGTGAGCTCCCAGAAGGCATATAGAAAGTACAGGGAATTACCATGAGTTTGAGCAGGTACAAATCTGTAAAAATACAGACTCGTCTGGGGTCCTAAAATATTATCCAATTTTTTGGAGAAAATTCATACTGGTACTCAGTCAGATGGCGATAAAGATAAAACCAGACATATTCCAAAATTTTCATCCCAAGCTGAAGAACAGGATGAACTTAAGGTACCAAGGATCCTTCCCTTAACCCTCTTGGAAGTTATCAGATGTAATCAGAAGCACAGGCTCACGAGCACTGTTAGTGAAGTCTCTCCATGGGCAGGTCTTATTTAACTTTAGACCCTCAGACTGAAGCACATCTAAAATGTGTGTTTTACTTATATCTTTGACAACTGTTTAACAGCAGCAGTAAGATATGGTGTATGTATTGAACTGAAAAATGGCAGTTGCACAGGACACAGCTCTTAAGAGGAAAGGAGGAGATCTCTCAGGCTATGCCCACCTGTATGTGTAGAGTTGTTTGAAGTTATGTCCCATACGAGTAAGGATATGACACACTTAGATAATTACTTGAAGATTAGACACCTGGATGAATGTGGGCAGTATTGTCTTTGTAAATGTGAACACAAAGGTACTATTTTATTTTTAAAAGCTGGCTGTATAGATGAGCTCTCCTTTACTTCTTCCCATTTGGTGTGTGTAGGTAAACCTGTTGCCTTCTTGGGGAATAAGTAATTTTTCCTGATTTCATGAAAAAGAATAATTGTAAGGGCAGTTTTTCATTAATGGGTGACAACAACAACTCAAAAACTGTTATAAGCTTAATAAGCTCTTGGCATTCTGAAAATCCCCACATTTTTTCCAAGAGTATTATTTTAACCAATCCTGGATCTCAGGATCGTGGGAGAGATAGAAAGCATGTGTACAAACATGAACATCTCAAAAGCATTGGAAGCCATCAGCTTGGACTCAATGGCTTACATATTCCAAGCCATTTCAATGCCAATTATGCAAATTTCTGCTTAGAGGGCTGAGAGCTGCATAATTGTTACTTAGCTTTTTAAAGAAAATGCCATGTTTTTAATTTTTGTGAGTTTCTTGTTTCAAAACAAAAAAGGAAGAAAATACTATTTCTATTCTGAATTTTTTTTTTCAATTTTTTTGTTTCAATTAATGATTCAAAGATACATGATTGGAAATTACTAACCAGAATTGAGGTAAGACTGATATCTGTCAATTGGTAAAAGTACTTTTTAAATAAACCCTCCAAATGTAAATGTCTAGTTTATATAAATAACAAGTTAAAGGGATTCTTTTGATGAGAAATATTTGGCAGTGTGAAGCATAAGAGTATGACATAAATATCAGAGCTGGTAACAATTCTGTGCTCTTTTCACAATATTTTGTCAAAAGTTACCATTTTATTTTTCAGCACATACTAATTTAATCTGAATTTATTTTTAGCCTGTTAGTAGACATAAGTTGCAGGTTTTATGTCTCAGAGGGATGTAGGATGTGAGGAGACCATGAACTACAGTGTGATGTTCACAGCTTCTTCCAGCTGACTCTGAAAGTGTTGTCAACAGTGGTAACACCCACCTGTGATCAAAACTTTAACCCAGAAGGGGGTTAAATATTTTAGGACAACTGCAACTCCTGGGGACCAGAGATGCACTCTTGGAGCAGGAGATATTCTGTGCTAAAGGGGGTATGGACACTGTGGATCCTGTGAGCAGCTCAGACTGGTGCAGGTTCCTGTGAGCGACTCAGGCTCGTCATCTCACTGGATGGATCTTGATGGATTTAATACAATCCAGAGCAGAAGGAAGGAAAACACAGACTGGGAACAGAGGGGGGAAGGGTTTTTTATTAAGGATTTTTCTGTGTGTGTTCTTTTTGTCAACACAGACTTGGTAAGCAGAGATTTGTGTTCATTGGCACTCCAGCAAAAGTCCCCAAATCTGTACTTTGCCCATGACCACGCAGGTTGAAATAGACTGGTAGAGTTGATAGGCCTGAGGTCCCAATTTTGCAAGCAAAATTCTTTTTTCTGTTTGTGTTTGTTTTGCAATATTCTTGAAAACTATTTTTTAAATTTGTTGAGTTCTCATGGGAAATGCTGAAGGCAGGCTACAAAGAGAAGGTAGCACCCATCAGATGAAAAGAGATTCATAAACCTTTGGCTTGTGGAGTTGTGCCAGCCTGGGAAGAGTTTTCAGGATTGGTCCTGATGTGCATGTTCTGTTACTTGGGATAAAAGAAACAGAAATATATATCAAAAAGTTTGTAGCAGCAGAAAAAAGGCATGTTGAACCAATATGATGCTACAGAGAATAGTGGCAGACTGTTTTAGTCATATTTCAAATGACCACAGCTGCAGTTTTAATTTTGAAAATCTCCATACCCTCAGATGCTTGACATGACAAATAGTGCCAAGCTGAGGGAACTGCTGACAACACACAGATTAGAGAAGTAATAAGAAGATCCTGATATATTAGTATTTCAGATAAGACAACTATTTTTTCCTAGTCTGAAAAAGAACCCTATAAAGCTACCTTTATAAGAAGGCAGTAAAGGAAATTAATTGTGTTGGTTTTGTTGGAAGCTCAACATTTATTTTGGTTCTTTGCTTTCTTGAAATTTTATCTGAGTTTGTGTGCAAATATTTCCGGGTCATTTACTGACTAAAAGGATGCATTTGGCAAGAGTGTTGCAGAAACCAATGAGTTCCAATCTTTGATTAGAAGTTCAAAAACACATTTAAAAAGAAAATAGTGAAACTACTTTTAATGAGGAAATTATTTAGTGTGTCCTTTTCTCTATCTCAAAAATTGTGACAACTTGTAGCTAGTGATATTTTTTGCAGAGTTTAATGGAACAGAAACAGATGCTTCATTTTACAAAAACTGGAGTTTTTAAATGCTCCCATCTTGCAGGATCTCTGATGATACCCTTCTGTCCCTTTGGTAAAGTTCAATTCAAATCCATTTAGCTGTAATCCTGTTTTTAAGGGTGCCTTGGCTGAACATACTGTCCTTGAGGCACAGGCCTTAGCAGAGCCAGTGCAAACCATGGCTCCCGCACTGCGCAAGACAGACACACGAGCTGATGCTGCAGGTTTGCTGACTCAACAAGGAGGGATTACTATAACTTGTCACAGCTGTGTGGTATTGCAGTTTTAATCCTCTTCTCAAGAATCAGTCATTCAGGTGAGTGTTGAGACCACAGTGTTCTGCAAAGAAACGTGTTTGCACACAACTGGAGTTCTATTCACCAGTCTGTGTTGGAAAGCAGTCACAGAGTGTGTTGGTAGAGGGAAATGTATGAGGGAAAGTGGTTTTCCCATCAAGATTTTAATGTTTGGTTTTCTTCCTCAGTTCTGTGGGTCAGATTTTGAAAAAAAAAATAAAAAGGGGGGGTCTAAAGATTCATGTGTCTGTGTCCCAAACACAGCTCTCTAGCACTCTTCTTGCTCACTAGACATCTGTGTATAGATCACTTTAACTAGATGAGATTAAACTGATAAAAATAGTGATAAGAGAGGAATTTATTTTCTTGATGTTAAGAAATAGTAACATCACACAACTAGTGGTGTAGCCATTCTGTTGCTTTCTACTACTTCTTTTGGGAGCCCTCTGTAGACCCTGAGCCCTTGAGGGAGAGACACATGTCCAGCTCCAGCTGGAGAATAGTCAGAGAATGCCATATCTACATAACACTTTTTTGTCACAGACTTAAAAAGGGAAAGGAATTTGTCCCCAGGGCCAAAACAAATTAAAGGGCCAATGGCAGAAATACCTACATGAGAAGAAGCCAAAAGCTCTGGTCATGTTAATGTCTTCCCAGACAACAATTGGGGGTTCATCCATCCATGTCTGTGGAAGGGGATGTGGGTGGTCATTGAAGGGTCACAGAGAGTATACTTTTCATAACTGAACCTCTAACTCTCTAATCCATGAGATCTGGAGACCTGGGAAGGCCAAGACTTACCAAAGCAACCAGGCCCATTTAAGCAGATTGCAGTTTGAGCATCACTTCTGTGCATGCTGTGAAGGAGGAGTTCAGCCACCCTGAAAGTTCTCTGCTCTCCACTTTTGCATGAGACACAAAAATGTGCTCTTCTGGATATCAGTTGTCTGCTGCAACACTTAAAAAAGCTGTGATCTGTACTTAAGATTAATGCTACATGTTCAGCAGCTGTCAAATGTGAAGAATTTAACATTTTCAAAATCTTCACTTTCTGCATGAAATTCTCAGTCATGGCTCATGGTGCTTGCTCTCCTGCATTTTCCCTGGATTGCTATCTGGTCATAAAATTCTCCTACCCCGTCCTTTAATTCAGGCTCTCTGCACAAAATATGTGGAAATATTCAGACATTGCACAACAAAAGTGTTTATAATAGTGAAGATACCAAGACTTTAACTAAAACAATAGGAAAGATGTATTAGCTCAAAGATGCATTAATAAATGTAATATTAAATAAAGCTGAACCTTCAAGAGGTAAATATTTAAATCAAGCCAGAGATGGCTCAAATTGTATAAAGCTTTGAGGAAGTATGAAGCATTTTGCTGAATAGAGTTCTGCAATATGAATGACAAAATTTGCATTAAAGTTTATGCAGAAATTCTCTGTATCATAAAACTGAAGAGCAATTAAAACAAGATGTGTTGCTTTGTTATGTAAACTGGAAGACAGCACTCAGAGGGCTTGACTGACTCTTGTTTGCCCTCCATGCCTGTAACAAGTGTTGCCAAGAGAATAGCAGCACTTCATTTCTTTCTAGTCTGTCTAGACCCTTCTGGATAAGACACTTGTGAATAAAAAGCCACCCCAGAGGAGAAGGAGTGCAACAACATTCCAAAACTCTGAGCAGAAACCTTTTCATCCTTGTTAACATGAAAACTATGCCCAGCATGTTCCTCAGCTTATTACCATCATTTCCCTTAGAAACTACAGCCCATATGAAGAAGAGAGCTCTTACCCAGAGAAGGCCTGTCAAGTCCTGAAAAAAAAACTGAGAAGGGAACACAGACTTACTCATCTCCATCCCTGCAGAAGGCCATGGACTGTTTAGAGACTTCTGTGGAGCATGTTATTGGAGAGAGGCACATGCAGATAGAGCAGCAGCAAAGAGCTGTGTGGGAGCCCATTCTGTTACAGATGTCAAATATTGCCTTCAAAAAGTGTGGAAATTATTCCTTTTAATAACAGTCTTTTCCACAACATTCTCTCTTATTGCCTTCAGGAGACAGAGATAGGGACTATCTTGGGCACATCACCTCCTAGGATTTCCTGAGTACCCCTTTGTCTGACCGTGCCTCTGTTCTCCTGAGTTTAATTTTTAGCATTTGTTTAACTGACACTCTTCTTTTGCAAGAATATGCCAGTTTTTTATTATTGTAATAGAATTCTATTTCTGAAATAGTTGTTTGAAAAGATCAGTATTTTCAGTTTGAACAGATTCCCATTCAGTAGGCTTTTTACTTACAGCAATTTTTGTTCAGGTAGGAATAAAAATCCTAAGAGTTTTTTTGGTTACCTGTCATTTCTTCTTTCTTAGTCTTAAGACTTATGAAAAAATACTGTTACATTCATCTATCATACAAAGCTCTTAATTAGAAATGTATTATATTTTAATAATGTTATCATCTACATATTAACTCTCTTCTGCCCACTGTGATTCATGCACTTGCACTTCATGGGAGCCTGCTGAAGGACACAGCTTACCAACCTTTCTTATCCTGGAATATCATCAAGGTTGCCTAAATCTTCTGGTTTGTGCTTTGTGAAGACTTCAGGCTCTAATGCCAGCTCTGAGCTGCTTTTGAGATGCCCCACTATTAGATGTAGTCCTGTCCAGTTAATTTTCAGTTACCAGACCTGCTTTCTAAATACATCATCTTACACTTTTCTGGATCAGCTGCCATCCAACTTCACTACACTGATTTGCTGCTGTTTTCTGCCTGAAGACATCAGGACTCTCAGCACTCTGGAGGAAGATTACTGCTAGTCTTTCATGCTTAGTCAAAAGGAGTCTTCATCTTCATCCCATCTGTAATCATCAAACAGCTCATCACTGTTCAGAAGGGTAAAATAGAACATTATTATGTAACAGGTACTGTGTTCAGGTATGACTTATTGCTAACAGCTTAACAGTTTTGCATTAGAAGTTTAACAGATTCATTTTCATCAAGAACCCACATCACAAAAACCTTCAAAAGATCTTCTCAATGGAACAAGATCAAAATAAACACTTTTTGAAAATAAGGCAGTTGATCAAAATTGACCACTGCTTCCTTTGAGAGCAATCTAATAAAAATGTGTGGGTAAAAGGCATCCTCTGGAGGCAGCAAGATTGTTTGATATTTTAAATGAAAATATTAATAAATCTAAATAAAGAATTTGAAGTACTTCATTCTGCCTAAATTCATATTTTATAAAAAGCCCTTCCTCTGGAAGTAATAATGAGGAAAGAACACTTTTCTTGTTCATCCCATTATAAAAATACAGTAAAGATGGCAGTTATATATGCCAAAGGTGGTTTGGACTTCAGATTTTTTTTTTAATTCAGATTCAGTTTATGCATAAAACACAATTTCTACTTCCTTTATATTAAACATTACCTGTCAAATCATGTATTCTTTGATTTAAGAAAAGTTGTCTACATCAAATAGAGATGAGTGATTTTTCTGTCATAGCTTTTAGTAAAAAACCACTGTCTTGTTTACAAAACCACTCTGACAGAGAAGGAAGAGTCACATCTGTTAAATCCAGAAAAGTTGTCAAAGAAATCTTACCAGATTTGGGGGTTTTGCATGAATAGAATACATACATACATAGATATATGCATACATACATACAAGCACATTCATATACAAATACAAAATGTAAAAAAAATCTAGGAAACCTTATCTAAGATTTTTTTTCCAAGAAACTAAAATGCATAATAATGTGCTAATTCTGCCCCCCTCCCCATACTGACCCCTAGAGTCGGGAGACTGATCCTTTAGATTTATCTCTGAATAAAATCATAACAGTAATGTGTGTGTGCATGTACGTTTATTTTAATATTCTTATGCAGAATTAGAAATTCTCAGTAACTACAGGAAGCTGTTCTCTTGGCACTTCCATCTCAGCCAGAGCCAAACATAAGAGTTACTTCATAGATATTGCGCAGCTCTTTTGTTTTACACTGGTTTTCAGAGTATAGTTCTAAGAAACACGCAGATTTGAAAACAGGACTAATTTCTGATGGGAAATGGCCCTGCAGGGTGGGAATAACAGAGGCGCAAATCTCGGGAGCGCACAGCGGCGGAGCGCGAGTGCCGCCCCGAGGCCAGGGGAGAGCCCCGCGCCTGCTGCTGCTGCTGCTGCTGTTCCTGCTGCTGCTGCTGCTGCTGCTGCTGTTCCTGCTGCTGCTGCTGCTGCTGTTCCTGCTGCTGCTGCTGCTGCTGTTCCTGCTGCTGCTGCTGCTGCTGTTCCTGCTGCTGCTGCTGCTGCTGTTCCTGCTGCTGCTGCTGCTGCTGTTCCTGCTGCTGCTGCTGCTGCTGTTCCTGCTGCTGCTGCTGCTGCTGTTCCTGCTGCTGCTGCTGCTGCTGTTCCTGCTGCTGCTGCTGCTGCTGTTCCTGCTGCTGCTGCTGCTGCTGTTCCTGCTGCTGCTGCTGCTGCTGTTCCTGCTGCTGCTGCTGCTGCTGTTCCTGCTGCTGCTGCTGCTGCTGTTCCTGCTGCTGCTGCTGCTGCTGTTCCTGCTGCTGCTGCTGCTGCTGTTCCTGCTGCTGCTGCTGCTGCTGTTCCTGCTGCTGCTGCTGCTGCTGTTCCTGCTGCTGCTGCTGCTGCTGTTCCTGCTGCTGCTGCTGCTGCTGTTCCTGCTGCTGCTGCTGCTGCTGTTCCTGCTGCTGCTGCTGCTGCTGTTCCTGCTGCTGCTGCTGCTGCTGTTCCTGCTGCTGCTGCTGCTGCTGTTCCTGCTGCTGCTCCTGCTGCTGTTCCTGCTGCTGCTGCTGTTCCTGCTGCTGCTCCTGCTGCTGTTCCTGCTGCTGCTGCTGCTGCTGCTTCTGATGCTAGTCCTGCAGTTGCTCCTGGCCCTGCTCCCGGTTCTGCAGCTGCTCCAGCTGCTGCTCCCGGCGCTTCCCCCCCACCGAAGGAGCATTCCCGCAATACACTGAGCTATCCTGTTGTATGCACCTCCCAAGGAGTAGCACAGAATTATGGGGGCCTTTCCACCCCGTAGGACCCTTGTGTTTGCTTTATGTGGGTGATGCAAAAAGGTTGTGGCTTTTAAACTTTTCACCTGTCTCCATCTTATCAGGCACAGAGGAATACAGTCCTGCTATTTTGTGCTTCTGCAGGCTGGGGGAAAAGGGCCTTTACAGCAGTTTAAGGCAACATATGCAGGTGTATAATTTTCTATGAAATGTGAAATGCTTCACATCAGAAGAAAAATAATTATCTTCCAGAAACTGTAGCTCCCTGATTTTCAAACTCTTGCTTTCCAAACTTAGCAGAACAACAGAAACATGAAAGTGGCAAAACATCTGCTGCAGGTTCCTCACAGTTCACATTTACCAGTGTATCTCTGCACCTCACCTAAGTTAATCAAAACTTAATATGTTAGATGTTGAACCTTGTTTCTAAATTATATTTCCTTTCTTAGTTGAATAATGTAAAATCTGTGCACAAATACTTCTAAAAAACAGATGATAAATAGCTGGCAATACACAGCTATAAGAAAATATAAATCATAAAACTACTGAAGCTGCAAAATACCTTTAAGATAATTGAGACCAACCCTATAGCTAACACTGACAAGTCCACCACTAAACCATGTCCCTAAGTGCCTCATCTACACTTTAAGCTGGGTCTCTAAAAATTGCATCTACATCTGCTTCTTTACAAAGGAAGAATGTAATCCTGAAAGGATGTTGTGTTTCACATGAGGAAGTTTTACATAGTCTGTGTGATTAATATTTTTATACCCCTGCAGAAAATCCTAGGAAATCTTCACTAAGCAATATTTCTCTATTGAAGCATTTTTTGTTTTCTGTGTCTGAATGGGGCCATATATCCTCCTACATTATAATACCTATTTTGTGGAGACTGCATATTCTTTTAATTTAAAAAGTCATCAGATCAGTATATTTTTCAAAAATTATAGACCTTAAGACTTGAAGATTGTTGTAGGTATCTTCCAGCTGAAATAGTCTATTCTATTCTAGTCTAGTCTATTCTTGCTGAACGGAGCTGAACATTCTTTGCAAGATAATCTGGTTTAATGTTAAGGATTTTGATACTTGATAGGCTATTTTTAAATTTCAATTAATATTAGATTTAAGGAGATCCTGAATCAATTCTAACTTGTTTTTTTTTTCCCACTTAATATTTTATTGCCTGATCTACATTCTGAGAAAGAAAGCCCTACAGCTAGAACCAATATCTTTTCAAAAATAAAATATAAATTAAATATAACATATTTTCCTTTCTTTAACAGCTTTTAGTTCAGCTGTGAGGGTTTAACATAAGTTGCTATCATGTGTTCCTAAAGAAATATTGCTTATACTGCTTCCAGGGTATCCAGGATCTCACATTTGCCAGACATGTATTCAAAAAAAAAAAAAAAAAAAANAAAAAAAAAAAAAAAAAAAAGCAGCATAATATCCCAGTTAGAAGTGATGGTGAGAACGTTTACTTTTCAGTTCTACCATCAAAAGAAGCAGGGACAGAGACTTATAAACGGAATCAGAGAACCAAGGAATAGTTGAGCTTAGATGGGATTTCTGGAGAGCCTCTAGATACAACCACCTGGTCAGATAAACCATGGTCAGCTAGGCCAGAGTGCTCAAGACTGTCCAGCCAGGTTTTGTTTATTTCCAAACATTAAGAATCTACAATATCTCTACTGGAACAGGTTCTTAAAAGTGTTCAAGCACACTGACAATTTTAAAAAAAGGCAACAAAAACCTTACCCTTTTTCTAAGTCCAAATTAAATTTATTTCTGTTTTTTCCCTCTTGCTCTTGTCCTTTCACTACACACCACTCAAGATTCTGGCTATGACATTTTTATTCCCTCTCATTGGATATTTACAAGATCCTTTGGAGCCTTCTCTTTTACAGACTAAATAGAATGAGCTCTCAGCCTCTCCTTGTATGACAGATGATTCAGTCCCTTAGTCATAGGATCATAGAATATTCTGAACTGGAAGGGACACAAAAGGATATCAAGTCCAACTCCTGTCTTACAACCCCCAAAATCACATATTTTTATTCCTATAAATGTACTTTCACTGGACTCACGCCAATATGTTCATTTGCTCCTCTGCAGGGAAGGCCAGTGCTCAGGACATGCCTCATGAGAGAGGGGCACAATCACCTCTGGCAATCTGTCATTGATTCTTTTCCTGAGGTAGAACATGATGCTGTTGACATCCTCTGGGGCAAAGGCACATTACTGACTCATGTTCAACAAGCTTACCACCCTAACAAAAGTCAAGACAAAAAACATCCATTGCTATCCTCTTGCCCATAGAACCACTCATTGTGGAAAGGTGTCAAGTTGGTCAAGCATGATTTTCACTTCATAAACCCATGTTAACTTCTTTTAATGTCCTTAAAATGTTTGGTAGCAGTTATGGGGTTTATTTGCTCCATCACCTTCTCAGTACTTGAGGTAAATCTGAATAAGTTAAAAGTCCCCAGATATACCTTCTCACTGTTCTTTGAGAGAGGAGTGACATTTACTTTCTTCCAGGGGTGACATGTATTTTCTTCTGATCCTAAAGTCCTTGGGAACCTTCCCCAATTCAATGTATTGGTGTGTCCTACCACATCCCATGGATTTACATATGCCCTTTGATCAAATGTTGCTTAACCTGGTCCTCCTCCATAGGTAAGCCAGGGTTGTCCAAGGAAAATAAGGTATTAGGCACCTTGATCTCATGCCCTTTATCACCAGGATCCCTAATCCATTTAGAAATGGGTCTGTGTTTTTCCTAATCATATCTTCATTTTGCTATCAATAAATTGGTAGAAGCCTTTCTCCCTGCTCTTTGAATAGCTCACCAGATTTAACGCTAGAAGTGTTTGTCTTGCCCATCTCTGCATGCTCACACAGTTTTTATATTCCTTCTGTTTCACCTCTTCTTGCTTCCACCTCCTCTATGATTTCCTTTTATATTTGCATTTTGTAAGGATGTTCTTGTTCATCCGTGCAGGGTTCCAGCAAACTGCCTTTGCCTGATTTCCTGCACATGAGGGTGATCCATCCTTGAGCTTGGAAGAGCTGATCCCCAAAAATCAACCAGGAACGCCCTGCTGATCTTCTCTCCAGGACAGTGTCACATGATATTTCTCCAAGCAGATCCCTGAAGAGGCCTAAGTCTGTTCTCCTGAAGTCGGGAGCTGTGATCACACTATATTACATTGTGTAATCCTGCTCTCTATTGTGATCTTTCTCCTATGGGGACAAAAATACCTGGAACAGAGTGCATATGTCTCTCATGCTGGTTGCTGCATATACATGTGGTATCAAATTTTTTTTTTGGTCAGATTTGCCTATTTTAAGACCTCAGATTCATCTACAATCCAAGTACCTTAGTATTAGCTAATGAGACTTCTATACTCCTTTAATTAAGAAAAAATATTACATCCATGATAAATGATGGATGAAGGAAAAGCCTTTTATATAATTTGACATCCTTCTCACTTAAATCTCAATTCTATTTCAAAACTTAAAACCTAAATAACAGATGTAAATATTGCTTTTCACCTCAAAATGATTAGTGTATTTTTGGCAGCCTGACACTGAGAACTGTCTGTAGAAAGTCTAAGTTGATGCTTTTTCCCTGCTTTCTGTCCTCTTAGCTTTTGCTGCAATTTTGTTTATTCTGGTAACACAGGGTGAGTGCACAGGTCACACATATCATATATATCAGAAAAACTTGTCTTCTGAGCTTAGACCAGAGCAGGGACATTGGCTGCTCTAAGTAGTTAACAATGATTATGCCATTAAGGATACACCAATAGGTACCAGGAAAAATGAAATTTTCATGTACTTGAGTAAACAGAAAACAGGCAGAGGAAAGTTAAATCCTTTTCTTTCCTCTCCCTTTTCCAATGTCAAGGACATATGAAAGTCAACAGGGGGAAAAAAGTCTAGCATCAAACAATGAAAACTGCTTTGTTTAAGGATGCTTCTTTTGTATTTTCCCTTTTAAAAATGCTAGGCAAAACTGAGGAGAGAATGTCATTCTTCCCATCCCATGCCAAAAATAATCAAAAGCCAGAACTTAGGGAGATCAAGAGTCTCAGTGCAGCTTGCCAAGGAAATTGTTAAGAGACTCACAGAAAATCAAGAGGTTTTCCAGAGCTATAGAAATTTCCTACAGAGGAGTGAAAGAGCAAAAGAGATGGGAAGCAGCAGGCCAGTAACAATGAGAGAAGAAACAAAAAACCTGGTTCTAAGCAAGAGAAAAGCCTTGGCAGGAATCAAGAGAAGGAGGACAAACTTAAATGTTATGACTCAAGCCAGGATAAATCAAATATTCAAAATACTCTGCTTCAGGGACAAGGTTAGGTATGACCTAGTGAGAGGGTACTGTTCAAATTTGGAAATCCTTACAGCTATAGAGTTCATGGATAGTAATGTTTCCAGAGAAAAACAATTGGTGGATGGATAGCACCAAGACATAAAATCAAAGGATGTTTGTTATCCCTCTTTTCATCACAAGAGAAAGCATTCTGAAAGATGGAAGGTCTGTTTTCTGCACATTTTGCTCCACATCTCATGTCAAGCAAAATCTGGCTAGCATCATCTCAAGGAACTGGACAAAGTCAGAAAAGAGCCCTTAACCCATCTCCCGACTAGAAAGTACAGCTATGACCATTTCTTCACCCTTTTAATTATTTCCAATAGATTGATAAAAGAAATGTTTCCCATCTCAGCTGGAAGTGTGGCTGGGCAGATGAGGGAGAGGTTGGACTTTGAAGTAAGAGCTTTCCATTAGTGACACGTGAGAGTCTCAGAGCAGGAATCAGACGGGGTCTGTTTTTCCCTTGACACTGTTGGGAATACAAGGGACAAACTTCATGGGATAGCCATGGGAAATACAATCTGACTGTAACTGGTGGAGGGGGAGCGAAGGTAAGTGTCCTGCAGACTCTGTGTACTAAAGGCTAAACTTTTGTCCCAGGTCATCAGAGAAAGGAATCAAAAATCCGAAGCTCCTGTTACCCACCAGAATTACGGTATGATCCTAACAGTTTGGGAAGTGAGCCGACTCTCTCTCGCAAACCGGTCATAAAATCATTGACAGCTTTGTAGACCACTGGGGATTGTGTTTCACCCTCCCTTGCGCAGACGGTTCTCCGAAACTTCCCGGAGGCACCTCCAGGGAGCACCACAGACCCATGGCTCGGGAGCCGGCACCGCGCGGGCCGGGCAGGTGCCGCGGGCCAGGGAAGCCTCTTCCTGCCGCAGGGAGCAGCCCTGCTGCATTCCTCTGCCAGGGCTGCTTTCCCTGCTGCATTCCTCTGCCAGGGCTGCTTTCCCTGCTGCATTCCTCTGCCAGAGCTGCTTTCCCTGCTGCATTCCTCTGCCAGAGATGCTTTCCCTGCTGCATTCCTCTGCCAGAGATGCTTTCCCTGCTGCATCCTCTGCCAGAGCTCCCCCGCGGCGCTGTGTGCTGTCGTACTGCCGCCTGGACAAACACCTGCTAGGGACAGAAGAACGCCCTGCTGGAAGGCACCAGGAGAAAATCTCCACCAGGAGAAAATCTCCACCAAGTCGTGTGGAGAGAGTAGGATTATTTAATGTGGTTGCAACAGGAACATGAGAAAACTCCAGAGCACAGATGGCTGGAGAGCCTTCACAAAGCCAGGGAAGGAAGGCACTGCTGCAGGCATAGCCTCGTTGACAGCTTGAAGATAAGTGCTTTGAGAAAATTACCTCATTGCCAGAATACAGCTAGTGCTGGTGTGTACTCTGCTGCTATTGCCAGATTATACTGGCAAATATTTTCTCAATGAGGCAGCTTCATGCAGAGGTGACAGCATCACAGCCAAAGGCAGCTCAATCAGTCTGCACTTGTTTTGTTTAATTTTGTCTTCACTGATTTCAATCAGTCATGCACTTTATTGTTTTCATGTTAAAAGTGCATCTGGTCTCAGAAAAGATTACCCAGCTGGGATTTTCTTAAGAGAAAAATCAAGATAAGAAAGAAAATCTCAGAATAACTTGTAAGAATATTAGAATTGTATTTTAAACATGAGATTTCAAGGAAAACTGTGTTGTACCTAATAATAATCATTAAATATATTTAAATTTTTTTAGTTTGCGTTTTATTACTGGCAATCATATCAGTTTTAGAAACAAAGAGATAATTAAAGACACATGTAGGTTTGGGGTAGATAATTAGTATCTGCCAGAATTAGCTGTATGAGAAATGAAACAATATATACTGCATCTCAGCTGTGGTTGCATTAAAGGAGTTTGGTTTGTGCATTTGCAATAAATCTTCCACAAATTCTTCAGGGAATAACTTGCTGCTTTCTTTAAAAAATAAACTGGTTTCATTTGTAACATAAAAGTGATATGCATCCTTTTAATTTCAATTAATCTGGCAGCTGGCTCTAATTTCTCTGTTTAAAGGAGTAAAATTAAAAAAAAAAAATAGGCTCTTGAATAGCCCTTCATAATATTTTGTGCTACTCTACTTACAATCTGAAATTAGGTCAGTTTTTTAGCTCATGGTGCTAATAACAACAAGGCTGTGAGTTTGTTCCCTGCATGAGTTTAAGCATTCATTTAAGAGTTGGATTTGATGAGTCTTGTGGGTCCCTTCCAACTCAGACTGTTCAGTGAATCTACATCACAATACGTGTTAGAGAAACTAATCTTTACATAAACAATATTGTACTTAAAGTAAACTGGAGAATTGGTGATGTTAGAGTGGACACCAAATGAACAAAAGCATAAAGTGACACTTGTAGTGTTCCAGTCTCATGCAAAAACTGTTGATTTAATACAGTTCTTCCATGGGTGATGTAAGATCTGTTTCCAACAGTGAACTCTGACTGCTCCACGTGAGGATATTTGTGAGTCCTTGTTGGTGTGTTGACTTTCAGAACTCAAATCTCTTGCTAGTCTGCTGGGGTCTGGCTCTTTTCATTTGGGATTTTCTTCAGCTCTGGTAATTTTTTTTTTTTTTTTTTTTTTTTTTTTTTTTTTTTTTTTTTTCTCTTTTTTTTTTTTTCTCATTTGTAAAAGCCAGGAGAACTTTTCAAGGACATCTCATTTTAATGAGGTGTTACTCATAGGAATTTTTTTTTCTTAGGCAATTTGTTCAACAGTGGAAAAAGCTGGAAATATCACCATGTTAAATGGAAAGCATTTAATTTTCTGCACATTGGTTAAAGGAACAGTTACACAATTTTTCCTCCTACTGCTTGTTAGTTTTAGGAGAAAATATTAAAAAAAAGCTATTATTTTGCTACAAAGGGTTTATTTGCTGAGTTCTGTGAATGACTTAATACTCAAATGGGAAAAGTCACATGGTTCAGGCTCCACAAACATTGGCAGTTATAGCATTCAAAACTTGAATCTGATGTGAAAATGCAATGATCTTCCCCATTACATGAGTAAAAACTTATTTTTTTAAAAGCAAAACCATTGTTCTTCTTGAACATAATATGGAACACTAGAAAGGAGTCCATAGCTCCAAAACTATAATTCAAACTCATTGTCAGAATTTCATGCCAGACAACAGAGGAAATTAAATAAAGCTGTTGTCAATTCTCATCTTGCCATGCAGTTAAAGCTTACCGATTTTTGATGTTTCTATTACGGATTTCTGTTGAAAAAAAAAAATCTATCTATTCATCCATCCACTCATTCATCTATCTTTTCATCAATCCTAGGATGAGATTTAACAATTTGGAGGAAGAAGTCTGCTGGTGAATGCTGGCTGAAATTTCTGTTGTTTCCCTTTTGCCCTCAAACTGATACTGAGAGAAAAAATGCTGAATGTTTTGTTATGCTCTGGTCTCTCCTTCTCATACAGGTCCCTCTATTCCCCCCCTTTCCTGTTGGGTCTTTGGAAATAGGGTGTTGATGCTGATATTCAGGGTTAGGAATCAGCCAAAAGTTTTTGAGATTGGATCATATTTTGAAGCTACAGTTGTTGGAGTTGCTTGGGCAGTTTCCTTGCTCCCTAAGCAACAACTAATTCTTGTCCAGTAAATCTGGTCCAGGCTCAGATTTAATACTGAAGTGATTAGAAATTTTCAATTAGAAAATGAAATTTTCTCCTTTTCTTACATTACAGTTTTAAACTTCCTAGGGAAAATATAAAAGTAAATTCTTATACAAATGAAGAATTAAAGGGAGTAGCATACCTGGTACCTTTTAAAACTTCTTTAATCACAGATAATTGATTACCAGCTGTATGACTTACAAAATCCTTTAACCAGTATTAATCTTACAAAAAGTACAAAGAGATGGGAAACAAGGGAGAATATAACACTTACATGCAACACTGACAGCTGTGAATAGCAAGAATTGCTAAACCTCAAGTAACTAGATCATGCAGTCAACTCCAGCATCCCTAGGCTCTTTTAATTCCTTTCATGAAGCAAACACATGCATTCTTTTTAATGCAATGTTGTGTGAACAAGACTATCATTTCTCCACATGGTCTCATAAAAAATGACTGATTAAAGAGATCCCAGTTGTACAGAATGAACTGGAGGATGCAAATATTCATTTAAAACACTTAAAGGATTTTTAGAAAAGCATAATTTAGAAAGTAACTAGTCAGTCCCCCAAAGAAAAATAATACAATTTATAATACATTTTACATTGATGCAGGGGAAGATCTCTGCTAGTGCTGCTTTTCATCCATGTATATTCTTTAAATATCCTCTATGTAATAATAGTAAAAAAAAAAAAAAAAAAAAAAAAAAAAAAAAAAAAGAAGAAAT
>WEIU01012064.1:50992-70451 GCA_013389925.1 Aegithalos caudatus
TAAAATTTATTTTTTAATTAGGATTTAAAAAAAAAAAAAAAAAAAAAGGAAAACCAAGGCATTTATTTAAAAAATTAATGATAAATTACTTTTTAGCACTTTTCCTTCAGTTCCTGTACGAGACAAATAACTTTTCTTGTTGGCATCAGGAAATCTATGAAATAAAATCTCATCTAATCCCAGTGGTAATGGCCATTCAATATTGGTGTTCACCAACAGGTGAGATGATTAAGAGGGAGGAATTTGTTTCAGGAATTATAAACGTGTCCAGTGTAGATAGTGCAGCAAGATACCAGTGGTTGGTTCAGAAAACTTCCCCTACTGCCTCTGGACTCAGACATGCCAGTGGCTCTCCAAACTTAATAAACCACTGAAAGTTGGTTAATTGCTTGGGAAATGCCCGTGGCCAACACAGGACAAGGTGGTGATGAATTCACCATGTATTATTGTATAAGTATCACGTTCAGTTAGATATGTCCAGCATAATCACATTGCAATATTTAATATAAGTTTTGTTTAAACTAGGTGTAAGATCCTTATTTCCTATGAAGTAATGTAATTTCAGTCACCAGGTTCTGGAAGAGAAAGCACATGTAAAATCACCTACAGTTTTTTTCTGATGTGCATCATGCCAACATGTTTTTTGTGATTTACTGGTCCAAAGAGATTTGCCTTTGTTTATGGGGTTTTTTTTCAGTTTGTTCTGACATAAGAGAGGAGTTAAGCTGTCACATTACAGGAACAGAAAAAAGCCCCACATGATTTACAAAACAATCCAAATAAAAGTGTGCCTATTAATCACAGCTCGTAAAAAATGTTGTTCTGTACTTCAAAGACTGTTGAAAAAAAAATGAACTTAATAAAATATTTTAAATTTTTTGTGACAAATTGTTGGGGAACATCTGTTTTAGCATCTTCTAATAGTAATACTCTGCATATATTTCCACTAGTTCCTCCAAAGATTTAAACATGCTTTTCAAATAGCTGCTTAAGTAGTTAATGAGTGTATATTGCCTAGATTTTCTTTCTGTCTTTGTAATTTTTTAAAAGTTCCATGGTATTTAAAAAAAATTCAGCTTCCTTTTGTTCAGCATGGGATAATTTCAGAGCCCCAGCTTTCATTTGTTAAAAATGAGAAGATTTGGGGTTTTAGTTGTTAAGGTGGTAGAGCACATGGGATTTAAGTCTATAATTTTTACTGATTTCATAATTTGTGTCTCAGTATCTATGCAGTCACTGAATACTTTTGAAATGGTGTTTTTGTAGGCTGATTTAACATGTGTTCCCTTAGTCTCATAACTTGTTCCCGATCAGGAAATAAAACATTTCTGATACTTGTTTTCTATGTATTTCTTATTAGATTAATATAAAATTCAAAAATAACTTTATTTACTCAACAGAATGGGAATTCTCTTCAGTTAGTAGCAAAGATTCCCTTCACCCAAACTTCTTTATCTTGCAAATTAACCTTAAGTACCAGATTTTCCTCTTACTAATTACAGGAGTACACTTTCCTGAAGTGGGACGCTAAATGGGCTTAATTTTATTATGAAGGGAAAAATAATAAAATCATTAATAAAACTCTAAATTTAGGCTTGGATTTACATCCTATGTACAAAAGGCTTCTAATGCATAGGTTCCTGTGTATAGTATTCAACATAGGCTGAGTTTGTGACTGTTCCTCTCTGGGCTTAAATTTAGTGACTAGAGATGAAATCTGGACAAGCTCTCAGATGGTTCATAAGATGGGTAGAGAGATAAACTGCATTGGAATTTTTTTTTTTTCTGTGTATCTATCTGAAGTCTTTCTTATATTCTTCCATAGTATGTGAAGGAAATGAAAAATATTAAATAAAGAGTGACATTAAAGATCTGACATACTATAAGATTTCATAGAACTGGTGAACAGAATATTGGAAGTCTTTTGCCCTTGATCCATCCCCAGTCTCATCAGTGAAGGACTAGAATATTCTTCAAGATGACAAGATACATTTGCTTGTAGTTCAAAATACGGCATATTCAAATATGCCAGAAGATCTTGGTTGAGTATTCCTTTTTAAGCTGTCTTCTTACCCTGTATGTCTGTAGTTTTGATGTTAAAATCTTTAGTGAATGTTTGTAAATAGATGTTGCTGGGAGACAGAGCTGAGTGGAAATTGTGAAATGTCATGCTTTGTGGAAATACTGCATAAAAACAGAACTAGTGTAAATTTAAAATTTTCTTAAGAGTTTGTAGCACTAAAGGATACCTCAATGAGAAATGAATTTAATTTAGAATTTAAGAATAATCTGTATTTAAAGCAAAAGGAATTATTCTTACAATAAAAATGATGGTGCTGAAGTTGTCTTTTAACAACCCATTTCAATAAACCAGTACAATTTTCCTGCAAGAGCTAGGTCATTAAATCCATGCACTACCTGGTAGTTTTAGTTTAGAGGGTTCTTTAATAATTATAATTGCTTATAACTTCTTATGTACTTTTAAATCCTTAGAATTTTCCAGATACAGTTACATTTTTATCTTCAAAATGAAAGCCTAAGTTCTTGTTAACACGTAGAACTCTTTCCCATTCCCATCAAAACATTAATTTTTCTAGTCTCTGTCCAAATATCCCATAGCAGGCCCTGGAATACTGAGGCGATCTAGCAGTTTATAAATGAACATTTAGTGTACAATACTGCTTACTTTTATCTTGAATTACTGGAATTTCCTATGCTTCCAATTCAAACAATTCAGTCCCCTAGCGAACTTAACTAATATAGTTTGTAAACACAGAAAGATTGTCACCAGCTATACACAGTGAGGAAGATGATGTTGAGTGTTAAGTCATGTTGAAAACAAACTTTTGCAATGGGAACTACTTGTATCTGTAGCATTACCCTCTTTCAGAGGGAAAGAACTGATAAAATACACAGCAATAATGTACTTGGGGATTCTCAGCTGTTTCTCAACATAGACAACTTTATTATCAGCGCTGAAACAGAAAAACCTTTAATTATCCTCCTAAAAGAAACAGCTTTTGTATGCCTCTGACTGGTTGTACATAACTTCTTTACAGAAGTGATTTTTCTGTAATAACTTTGTGCTCTGTATGATTCTCTCCTTCTGAAAGAACAGCATGCACAGTCCTCAGATGAAATGCACAGCCTGTGTCAGTTCATCTTTCGGCACTCATCTTATTTTTCTGTAGATGCCTTGAACTTGTCATCATGAGTGAAATAAATACACATTCTTTGGCTCTTAACTAAAGTTTTGTTGAGGAATTTCATCTCCTGTGCCTTTGACAACTTCCCTGGCTATCTGCATGGTTTCAGTATTATCATTCTTTTCTGTACTCTGGCATTTTATTTCTTGACTTCCATTTATATCTTTAGTGAGTTTGTACCTTCCACTTTTTAAAACATAATTCAGTGTGTCTGGCAATATCAGTATGAACCTTTCTGTTGGCTGCAATGGACACTTCACTGGCACATTTCATATGGTGTAACTAGTCTGCCATGGAATTTTCCATTGGTGTAGTATTCTCAGAGTGTTAGACTTTCTTCTAAGTCCTAAGGACAGGCATGGATAAAGTGTAAGTAGAGTCTAAAAGGTACTCAATCAGGTTTTCCTCCTTTTTATGGGTAAATAGTTTGTATGATTACAAACTATATCCATGAAAGGAACTAAGAGTCTGAGTCAATTCAAAAAGGATATTAGGGAACATGTCATGCCACAATTTACATCCAAATAGCTAAATGTCCCTCTTTCTATACCCTAGGCTATTCACAAGCTGTTCTCAGATGTTGTCCAAGAGAGTGCTTTTTGCATGAAAAAACTGCCAGGTGAATTTCTAACAAAAAAAAACAATTTGAAGAGTTGTATGTTTGGTCCATAATAACAGCTCTGAAACAAAGAAAGTAAATTCAAGGTAGACACAAGGGTCATTGGGTCCAAATCCAGGCTTTACCAAAGACAAACGGCAAATGGAATCCAGAACCAACCTACATCCTCATGGAGAATTTAAAAGGTCTAAAGGATAGTCAAGAAGTCTTGAGTTTTGAGTAACCATTGGTTTTTAGAACTTGCACAGACTTTATAAAGGCTGTGGACAGGTGTTTTGCCCATTTAGTTACCATAAAGCAAAGGTGTCTCCTGGGACTGTACACCAGAATAAACTAGTCCTTTGTTGTCCAGAACAGTAGAGGTTGTGTTTCCTGACTGTAATACTAAAGCAGTTGGAGCTCTTACTGGAATGTGGGATTCTTAAAATCAATATACTTTTCCAACCTTCTAGGATTCAAATCCACAGAAGAATACCCAAGTTCTCAATATAAGTTCCCAATATGGATGAAGAACATCACCCACTGAATCACATAATTTATGATGTTAGGGAGCTTCAGAGGTCATCCAGTCTGATCCCTTGCTCAAAGCATTTCTATTTAGACCACACTTCTCAGTGTTGTATTCAGAACATCGCCAAGATGGAGATTCTACAATCTTTCTGGATGACCTTTCCTAATATTTAATAGAAAAACAAGTTTTCTAATATCTAAGCAGAAATTTCTATGTTTCTAACTTGTGTCTCTTGACTCACTTTCACTGTGCAATTGCAAGAGTTTGTGTTCATTTTATTAATCTCTACTCAGGAACTTGTAGACAGCAATAAGGTCTTCTCTTAACCTTCTTTTAAGGCTGAGCAGGCCCAGTTTCTCAGCCTCTGCTCATGGGCCTTATTGTCTGCCCTATTGG
This sequence comes from Aegithalos caudatus, assembly GCA_013389925.1. NCBI lineage: Eukaryota > Metazoa > Chordata > Aves > Passeriformes > Aegithalidae > Aegithalos > Aegithalos caudatus. The sequence continues at coordinate 55,725 of WEIU01012064.1, forward strand.
CCCAGTGCCCTCACTGCACTTGCTCCAGAGTGTCAATGTCCTGGTGCTGAGGAGCCTCCCACCAGACACAGTACTCCAGACATGGTCTCACTACTCTTGGAGTTGTTAAGGATATGAAATTTAGTCTGTGTTTAGGTGTAAAGGTTCCATTTCAGAAGTCCCAATATTTTGAAACTGCATAAATCAATGGATTTTCTCTTCTATGTAACATAATTTTCTACCAGCTTATATCTGAAAGCTACCACTATCACAATATTTGGTTTATTTTCTCAGAATCAGAAGAGTAACATTGTTAAATGGCTTTAATCTGTTTTTTAATATCTCTAAGGCATGCTTAGAAGTTGCTTGATTGCCTCTGTACTCATCTTGGAAGACAAAAAATGTCTTCTTCTCATTTTTAAAATGATTGAAAATAAAGAACATCTGTTGAGATAATGACTCTAACATCTGAAGGCTGCTCCTTTGGCAGAAATAAATACACTTTAAAGTACTCATGAAGGAGTCTCTGAACTTCCTTACAGTGTAAGACTATGACCATATCCACTTTGAACTCTTACAAAGAAGAACATTGAGTGGTTGTGACAGGTCAGGTCCTACATCATATTTTAGTCTTGCTACTGATTTCTACTCTATCAGTTTTGCAGAAATTGTCTAAAGTAATTGTTTTCTAATTTTCTCAATAGACTTAAGGAATATTTGCTGTGTTGCTCAAGAGGTCTGTATAACCTAGTTTATGAATAATACTAAAGAAGTCAAGTACTTATACTTTTTCTTTTAGATTTTCCAATAGCCTGAATAAAACCTGGTGATACTGCCACTTCCAATAAACAAGAACTTCTCTGTATTCCAAGACCTGTTTTTGTTTCATGTTTTTGTAAGCAACAGGGACAATTAAGACAAGATTTAACCATGCTGGAATTTTGTTGTTAGCCTACTAGTGTGTAAATAAAAAAAAAAATAAAATCACTTTTGCACTGTGACCTGCTTAAATAATTGTTGTGTATAGCTATAGCTATTTACTCTTCTGAGTTTGCCATGATACAGAACTGAGTGGTGTATTGAAGAGTCCTGGAAGCCAGTGTTACAGTGTCAGACTTTTGCCTTTGGTTTTTAAATAAATCACACAATAAAATAAGAAGAGCTTCCATGTGCCCTTCCTGTTCAGTCTGTCAGCAAATAAGGATGGGTGAACTTCTCATTTCAGAAAGGCAGCTTTTTGAAGATGTTTAGAAAAGAAGGGGGGAGGCTAAGATCAAAGGACCCCAGAACCTGTTCTGTGTAGTCAGTAAGTATTGTTCTTGCACATCTGGGTCAGTTCACAATGTTTTTTTTAGAGGCAATGAGAGCTTTTTACGTACTACATTCTCTTGAATTTATGACGTGAATTCAATCTTATATTGAAGTTAATTGGTAGTGAACTTAAACATACACAGTCTTAGACAAAAACTATTCTAAGCTCAAGTTAAGGTCACAAGATGTAGCTATAATTTGAAGTAATAAAGATATCCAAAGGGCACACAGAACAAATACAAGAAAAAAAGCTGTGTAAGAAATCTAAATGAGTCTGATGAAGAAAATGCACAAGAGAGACATTCAAGCCTCCTCCTGCCCCCCTGTTTTTTGTAGTGATGCCATGTGGCAATAATTTGATTTTTCATAGCAGCCCAAATATAATTAAAGCTTTTTAAAGAAACATGTTTCCTTTAGTTATTTCATCCAGCAGACCTGAATCACTCAAAATCATCCAAAGTCTTTTTCCCACTAGTGCTTCATTGCCAATAAATGCTAAGCTTTTTCTTTTTACTTTCTCACTGAATAAAAAAACAACCTTTGACAGGTTTATATTTTCACTGATGGAAGAAACAAACAATATAATCAGCAAATTAGCATGTCCAGATAAAGCACTCAAAAAAACCAGCATTACATTTTCTAGTGATCATTGCTGAGTACAAAATCTCCTTCATTTGAGACCTTCTTCTCCCCAGAAGGAAGACACTGTGGTGTGTTCTGAATGCCCACAGTCACAGTGCTGGGCCAGCAAATGGATCTGTTCCACATCCAGCAGCCACTGCCAAGCAATGGACCTCCCTACCCCTGTGTTCTAGTTAAACACGGCACATCCAGCCTCTCTTCTTCATTCTGGATCAAATAAATTTGATTTCCCCTTGGTTGCAATGTTAAAGATCAATTGATTCTTTGGGCAAGCATAAAACTTCTCTGAATAAATCACTGAATTTTGCTGAGGCTCAAAAAACACCTGGGTTCACTTTAGTTCAATTATTTAGATAGCACAGCCCTTGGATTTTACAAATTGATACGTGTTGTGCCAAATTATAGTACAACTATAAAGTAGATGTAAAAGAAGTCAGTGTTTCTTGCCACATTCTCAGGTCAAATATCTCAAGACAGGAATTTCATCTGAGTTTTCAAACTGCTAAGAATTAGATTTGTGGCATTGACTTTGATGGGAAATTGTTTTACAACTGTAGGATTTGTTCCTATAGCTGATGATTCACCAGGAAAAGTAAAAATTTTGCAGTCACAGAAATAAAGTTGCATTTCTTAACTTTCTACATTTTCTCCTTCATGAACCCATGAAGAACTTCATGAAGAGGGTGTATTGTCTTAAGTTAATGGATGTAATTTATATAAAAATACAAATCCTCTGTGCAAGTTTAATTTTTCCTGTTTTAGTCCCAGATCTACCTCCCTCCACCAAACTGCATTTTACAGCTCTGTAAAACATGCCTTGTCTTTTTAAACTTAAACAGCAGAGGGCAACCTGAGAATGACTATTCCAACTGTTCCTACAGCTTGATACTGGAAATATGGTGTTTTAAAGGTTGTTACCACTTAATGGTATATTAAATACATGCCAAATAATTACAGTATTCAGTATTGATTGTGCATATGCCAAATCTGTTATATTTTTCAGAGCAACCTGACATTTCATTTGACATCATCTATGCCGTTTCAATAAGTCATGACCATGGTCAGCATAGTCTGTTATTCGCAGAATAAAATTTTTTCAAGTAGGTGGAAGAACTGTGTAAAATAGATGGGGAAATGCCTCCATGGAAAGCAAAAAACCTTACTTAGTCTTAAGTTAAAAAAGAAAAAAACAGTGTAATTTACAAAGCTATTATCGATTTAAGTAAACATTTGCTGACTTATAATACTATGTTTAGTTCTACACACTTGAGTAAAAATTCTGTATTTCTTTCTAATTAAAGTTCTTGAAATATCGTTCTCAGTTAAAGTGACTTGTACAACCTTTCTCTAAACTTACTTGAAAGTGTTATCAGGCTAGGTTAAATTAAGTGGAAGAAGTAAGAGCATAATTTAGAGACAGTGAGACACCAGAAGACATGAAAAAAGAGACCAAGAGAAAAGAACCTATGTAATATTAAATATCATCAGTGCTTGACAGCAGTGGTTGCTAATAGTCTGATCCAAATACTTCAGCAAATTTATTTATTTTAGGTATTGGAAATCATCTTACCACTATATTATAGCTTGTTTCTGCTGTGTTTCATTGCATTTCCTTAAAAAAAACTTTGACTTTTCAAACATGTTACAACAATATGTGCAAAGAACATTTGCTGTTCTTGTTTCCCCTGGGACCCTGCATGCCTTCCTCCCAATCCCCTCTCAGGGACTCATCCCTTAATCCCGCTTCTCTTGGATCTTTGCAAAAAATTCTGGCTAGGAGATGATGCCAATGATTCACAGGTTTAGTCTTTCACTCAAAGTTAAATTCAAATTATTTTCCAGTATTCTCACTGCTACTCACTACCAGAGCAAGCTCAGAATGCCCAAAACAATTCTTAACCATTCTCCTTTGGTTTTCTTTGTTACATTGTCATGAAGTTGTCCTTGTCCTTCCTGGGCCTGATGCCTGCAAGATGAAGATGTTGTTAACCTCAACCTTCTTCTAGAGCTTCAGGTTCCATTTCTGTGAAGAATCTTCTGTTTTCATCCATATGAAAACAAATCTTGAGTTTTAACTCTAACTGATTTGAAACATTTGATTTTTGTCCCTTTGAGACAGTGTTGATGTGCAGAACTTATTCCGTAATACATTCTACACTTTCATATTGTAGAGCTTTTTTTCCCGGCAACAAAAGACAAATTATCTGTCTTCCAAAATGCTGGGAACATTTTGCAGCCTTTACTATCTCCTCAGTATTGCTGAGCCTCTGAACATGTCTTTTCTGCCAGTGTCTCCCCTCATCAACTCATTGCTGCATATTTTTAAGCCAAAGATTTCTTAGCCCATTTGCTCTAAATATTAGAGGTTAACTCTCCACTTAGAATAATTTGTGGTAGTTAATGCTCATAAAAGTCTTGGAGGAGGTATTAAACATTAAACTTCATATTTTAACCCTGTTTTTTTCCTTTTTTTTTTTCAAAACATGATCAGTTTTCATCATAATTGGCTTCATCATAAAAATCAATTCATTACACCTGGGTACTCTGTCCTGAGGGAGGAACCAGTAGAACTTGGCAAGAGTTGGATGAAGCTCTTCCATTCCTTTGTCTTGGTTTTGAGGCTGAGCCTTTGCAGTTTCAAGGGATCTGTATCTCCCAAGTTCTGCCATTCAGCTTGCAGACCAACCCCCCTTTTTTCCTCACAGAGAAATTGAAATTCTGGGATTCATTCTGCAACAGAATTGCACTACATTTTAGTTTTTTGCTGACTTACATTGCCTCTCTCAGCATACTTCTGAGAACATCATAACTATGTTTAACAGAGTCTATTTCTCTGGAAAAACATTTAAGAACATACCAGTTCTAAATCAGTACACAATCATGCAACAAACAAGTCAGTAAAGGGAAAGAAAAAGTGATGAACTCACTAGTTATGTTTTCTCATCTGGTTAGTCTCATAGAATTCAGTATCATCACTTTTTCTTTCTTCCTTTACTTCTTTTCTGTATATTCATGTCTCTTTAGTGCTGTCTTGTAGACTGCTAGAGCTTCATGATAAGGACATCATGAAGAGATTATGTGAGGGCATTTGGGTGACTGACAGCAAATAATGATATTTTGCATTCACAGGACAAAAAGTGAGCCTCTGTCGCATGAAATCTGAATGTACTCTAGCGGTCTAGTTCTTGGTTTGTTTTCTTTTTTTATCCAGTGGTATGAGATACTGGACAGACATAATTTTTCATAAAAGTCTACTAAATGTTTGCATTTCTTAGATGTCCTTCTTAATATAATATTGGCAAAACCTATCAACATTTTGTGAAAATATTGGCAAGGCTTCCATTGGCACAAGTGTTAAAACAATATTACTTAGAAAGAAAGCAAAACTTAGTAAGGCATTAACATGAGAGATTAAAATAACTTTTTGCTTTCATTTGTTGAAGGTGCAGTCATTATGACCACCAAGAATTTTTCCACCCGCTTTAAAACTGTATTTAAAATGAGCTATTCCAGAGCTTTTTGGCATAGAGCTACATAGAATCATGGATTTTGAATTGCTGTAGACCAGAAAAGCTGGTCTGACCACAGCTAATCTGCTGTTGTGCCACTTTGTTTATTCTAGCTGAGGCTTTGGCACTCCTGTCTACATTGTGTATTACTGTCACCAATTTTCTGATGGGAAATTGCTAGCTGCTGTGTCCAGCCAACTTTAGCCCAACTTACTTAAGTTCAGTCTGCCTTGCCTGCTGTCAGGTGTGGATGCAGGTCTTGTTTCTACAGATATAAACCTCTTTTTGCTCAATTTCTGAGCCATATATCTTAGTGGTGACTGCCTTGAATTGCAATCCACTGTGATGTAAAAAGGCAACATGCTGCGTAGTAACCTTTTGCACAATCAGCTTCTGCTCCTTACTCCCAACCCAACCCCCAGTGTTAACAGAGATCTGACAGGCTGTCCTTTTTCCCAGTTGCTCCATCTATCTTGCCTTGAATATCCATGGGAGCTACTCTGGCTGTAGCCCTGAGAAGTGTGACTGATGGTGACAGTGCTTAGCTGGTCTGTGACCCAAGCTGGAGCCTGGGGCTTCTCATGCTGCACAGTTCTGGTTGAACCCAAGTTATGCCCTTACCTGTAAAAACTTCTGTTTGAGGCTTAGTATTTGTAACCCTGTCATTATTAAAAATCAACTTTGAAAGTAAGTTTCATTATTATTTAAGATGTGTTTTGAAGGAGGTAAAGTATTTTCAGTACAAGCGTTTAAGTGTGGAAATTTTCAAAAAGTAATGACTGTAACCTTATGTCAGAGAGAAAAAGGGTACTGTTAATGACAGACTTGGATGGATGATGCATTGTACTCTTATTCAGAATAATCACATTTTGGCCAGTTGAAGAAAAGCTTATTTATTTTTATAGGACAGGAAAACCACAAAAATTTTAATGAAAATCTATGTGTAGTCTAAATTCACTGGTACCGTTTTGTAAATATTTAGTTTTCTAGGAATATTACAATATAAATTTTAATAAAATACAATAATAGAAACCAACTAATGCCAAAAACTAGCGTTGAAAGATCTTCTTTCTCAAATTCTGGTAGGTTAGAATATATTAAAAATACTGTTTCCTTCTATATTTATACATTCATATACTAAAATGCTCAAATAGCTTTTTCTTTGTATCTATATATGTTCAAGACCCAGATACAATGAGGGTGGGCATAATGTGATCACTAACTTATTGCTTGCTACTTGAAAATGTGCCTTGCTCACAGCGTGGCGGCTGGACTGCTGTTGACTCAATTCCATTTTTATGCTTATTTTGTTCTACATCTTTTATTAACTATGACTGGTTATCTCAGTGTATTATGCATCCACTTTTTCAAGAAAAGCTGAGCTAACAGCATTTATTTGTGGCCTGGGTCAAACCTGGCTGCAGACAGAGGGGTAAGTGGTCAATGTAGAGAAATCCATACCAACCAGACAGGTGATTACAAGGCAACAAGAGTAGAAGTGTATCATAAAGTCATCCCTTGTATCATCAGCTTACAATGTGAGAAGTTGGCATGTTGTAGCACACATTACGGTGATCAAAAGAAAGTTTCTAAGTACATTTGTTTGTGCTTACTATGCCTTCTGTTTTGTAGCTTTTCCAGAGTTAAAGATTTCAGTTTGTGTATTAGATCTAGACTATAGGTTGACAAAGTTTTATTTTGCCTGATGTTTCACAACACTTTCTTGTGCAGTTAACAAGCGAAAAGCTCCTGCAGGTGAGAGAGGCAATCATAAATCACTGAACCTAAGCCTCAGGGTATTGGAACGTTTTCATTTACCAAGCTTGCTGTACCCAGGTGTGTGCTGTAAACCTTGTCTGCCCCATAGACCCTTGTTTCTGCAGAAGAAAACTCAGGTTGATTATTGGAAAGAAGATGCATTTTTCTCTGTCCAGATCCCTGGTACAGATATTTAGAAATCCACAACCCTTGTGTGCCTGTTGTCTAGTCTAGGCATATCTTTCGTAACTTTAACTAGTACAGTCCACATACACATAACAGCTATATTTACTACCTAGTGGAGCATCAGTGGTACTCCCCTCACCATGGTATTCACCAAAAATTTCAGACAGCCCTTCACCAAAAGCTCATATTCATGGTATAGGAGTCCCTCAGCAGAAAATGGTCTAATGCAGTGTCTCTATTCTGCAAGCATGACTGACTGTTTATGATAACCCCAGGATCTTTGGTTCTATTTTATGGGATGTGTTTGGAACTGAAAAATTTATTAGATCAGTGCATTGCTTAACTTTTCTTTTTTCCAGGTCCTTGGGCTTCTATGAGCTTCATTACTTCTGAGGGGTTTGCTCTGAACAAATTCACGGTAGGATGATTCTCTAGTTAAATCTACACCTCTCTACTGAAAATTTTCCACATGGTGTCCCAAATAAAATGAAAAAAAAGGCTAAATGTCATCAGACTAGATAAAAATGTGTGTTCTGCACTCTTTTCTTACTGCCACATAAGAAAGTAACATCAACATGTTGCTGTGGATTTTCATAATTGTGTCAAAGTTGGGCAAGTGCCTGATTTGTGCATGTGCATCATCTGGCTCCATGCATGTTGTTGTCATTCCTCCAATTTATTAAACCACCTGTCTAAATCATCTCTTCTCTGTAGAACAAAACACTGCATGTCTAACTTGCCTACCTTGGTCGCAGTGAAGTCTTCAATGAATCCACTTGCAGGAAAATGTGGATGTTGAATAAGAGATAAACTTAATCACATCAATGGAAAGATCTTCTAGCCTGAAACCATGAGGAGACTTTCTGATAATTTTGAAGGGTGTGGAAACAGGACAGCTGTGGCTTATAATCTTCAATTTAGTAAAATAGGCAAAATTAGAAGTCAGCTCTGAGGTCTCTCTGTATGAAACTTAGTAAAACCACATGACAAGTGAGAGTGTGATCAAATTCTATTTGAAAGACATTTATATTGATTTCATTGTCTGTGAATAAAGTCTTTCTATTCAAAAATTTTCTAGTCTATGTAACATGAAATCTTGAAAGAAAAAAAATTCTTTTAATTAGCTTTGTTCTTACTGATCAAGTCCAGATGATGGTGATAATGTTTATTACTACTACTACTACTACCACTACTACTACTACTGTTATTAGATATTTTTAGCTAGCTGAATTTGTTGCATTGTGGTCTGAGATAAAAGCTGTAAACTTCCCACTGCACATAATAAGGACATAATTTCAGGTTGAAGTGGCACAGTGGGCTCTGCACTGGTCTTTGATATCTGGAGAGTGGAACTCACATTCTGCCTTTGATCTCAAGTGAAAATAAGTTTGGTGAGTCTCATTTTAGCCTCTTCTCTACAGTATAAGTGCTCCCACAGTTCAGTACAATTGGCATTCTCTGTATAAGAGAGGCCCTAGAAATGGGGTATTGTGGGGTCAGTGCTGACATTTGCTTGCAGAGCTGAATGGAGGTGCTTGCATAAGAGCTTGTGTGATGCCTGCTTCGTATTTAGCACTGCAGTACAAAATACATTTGTCTTATTAATATAAAATAATATAGTTTCAAAGCAGTTTGCAGATGGACATCTTTGTTATCATATAAAATATTTTATTATATTATCTTATTCAGAAGACTGATTTCTCTTCACTTGACATGCAGGTTTTTAAAATCTCTCCTTCACATGTTCACTCTAACAGTAACCCTTGGGTAAGCCCCTCGAAGCTTGCCAAGACCACACACACTCCATAGTTCTACCTAAACACAAATGCAGTGAAACAAGATTAATTCTGAATATACAGTCACTATTTTAACTTTCCCTTAACCTCATTTTTTTCAATCAAGTCTTCAAAAGTCCTATTCTGTCAAAGTCCAATCTCTGAACCTAGTTATTCTTCAGCAAGTCACTGAAGATCTGGTATGTATCCAAGCAATCCCCACATTTAGGAATTGGGCATCTTGTTTTATTGCTCATCTATTGAAAGTATGAAAGCACCTGGTATAATCTGATTGTTTTTAGGAGCTAAGATGGTAGTACATAAAAAAAAAAAAAAAGAAATTACATACATAAGTGCAATATAACAGTCAAAATGTAGCAATTCTTTGAGACCCTCATTGTAGAACATTCTTGGCAGTGCAGAAATTTAAATACAGGGAGGAATTTTGTGTGTGCATATTTCACAGTTCATTTTGTCATTTGCTGTAATTCGAAGGTATTAACAAAAAATGAAAGTAAAGTAGCAATGATGAAGACCTTATTTATTGTTTAACAGGCCAAAATCCAACTTAACTCCAATTTGTGTATGACTTCCCTCTCCTGAAATAAAACGTGTGTCACTGTTACCTTTGTAATCCTTTGTATTGTTCAAAAAAATGCTGAATACTTCACAATGTGTTATGAAATGAAGTCATTAAACACAACTTCAAACTGTGCCTCCTCCAATATACTGCTGAGTTTCTTGTCATGCTATTTTTTTTTTTTTTTTTTTAATAAACTGAGAAAATGGATAAAACTGAAGAACTTCCTGAAAAGAACCTTGAAGTTCATCTTCCCCATTTTCTTATTTTTAATAGGTGCCTATTAATAATAGTTGCTTACATGGGTTAAGGAATAGGGCTAAAGGATAAGGTGAAAATGTTCAGGCAACCAGCAGCTGGAGACTCCTTGAGGTAGAGGTCATGCTGGCCATGCTGGCCATGCTGATGGCTGCTTAAAGACCCTTCTTGGGGTCTGCCTGAATTCCTGGCTCACAGCATCATGGTGTTGACTCAGATACTTTGGAGGAGAAAACACTGACTGCTTTTCATAACTTTTATAACTTTGATATTTTTCTATTATGGACACAGCAGGATTCCAGGAAGAAGGGAATCGGTGTTTTGGTAATTTCACAATACAAGGATGCAGATCCCAGCAAGCTTTCTCAGGACCATGATATCGTTACATCAGTGTCTAATACCTTTTTCTCCCATTCTCACTGGGGGCTTCTTGCTTTGTGTAGACATATAGTTCTTCACAAAAGGACATCCAATGATTCTTCCAAACTCACCCATCCCTCATGTTACTTGGGCTTTGTGCCATGAGGTTTTCTTCTAGTGGAGCATCTAATTTTTTTTCATGTCTCTAGTTCCAGGTGGCACCACAGCTGCTCCTCACATGGCCAGATGAAATGCAAATGAAAGTCAGCAATTTTATTCATGATAATAAATTTTAACCCAAAACCTGTAGTATTTGGAACAGTCTATTTGTCACTTGTGGTTAAAAAATTATTTGTTTGCATGTAGTAAAGCACCAACCTGCCAGAAGGCAGGAAAAGAAACAGCCATGCCTCATCCCTTCATTTTTAACACACAAGCAGCAGGTCAAATGAAGATAAAAATCTGAGGGCTTAACTCTGTCAATAACAGTTTCTGTAAAATTCTTTCCAGGCAGGAGGAACTTTTCCATTCATTATAAACATCTGCTGAGGAAACCACATTCATTTCCTAAGGAAAAAGATGTGCAGGCCTTCACCTTTTACACTTGCTAATGTATACATAACTTTCAACCAAAAGCTATTTGTATTAATAAAAGTTTTTTTAAAATTAATCATAAAACCAAGTATCATGCTAATTTCATAACATGGTTAGAGCAATGCAAATGAAGTAATTTAATTAAATCTATTAAACCTTTCCAAATCATGTAGCTACCTATTAGCAGTTAATTATAAACCACTCCATGCTTTTATAATGTCATTACAACTAATTTCAAGAGTTATTCTTTTAGAACGGGGAAGGTATCTATCCAGCTTTAAAGGCTAATCAGCTGTTTGACATATTTTAGAAATATAATCTCTGTCTCTAAATGTCTAGGACAGGAAATGTATGAACAAGTACTCACCAAACCAATACTTGGACTCCAAATAAGTGCTCCTGCTTCAAATAGGTACAAACCTTTCTTACCTTTGCTGTGTAGACATGCCTGAAGTCTGTACACTTTTGTGGTTGACACAGAGTGTCTGGATCTTGGTAATTATTTCTTCCTGAGAAACTAAAGCTTCACTTGTCCACACAGAGGAGCGTGAGACAGTTTAATAAATCCTTTGACTCTTTTGTGGGCTAGTGGTTTTGTGAATCCCAATGTGAGCACCATGAAGAATGGCTGAGCCATCCCTTCCCCTGAATTTTTGGGATCTATTGGACCTGAGCCCTCAAATCCCTTCAGTTCAGCAGGACATCATTGGAATGCCACAAAGGGACAGATTTAAGGTGTTACTGGTGGGTATGGGTAAATGCAGGAAAGTTTTATCCATCATGCCAGATCATACAGAAACAGGCTGTTTCCTGTGCCAACATCATACCATTATCTTGGAGCTAAAAAACTCTCATCAGAAGATGGATGCATTTGTTTGTTGGACTATCAGATCTGTTCATCTTCTAAACCAGAGCTGTTGCATATGATGGACCATTTGTATCAGTCTTGGAACAGGGTGAGGGCTGAGGGCTATGGTTAATCCTCAATTTCCTGCTCTTCCCTCAGAGCAGATAACAGGCTAGCAAAGTACATGAGTGTGTGGTTTGGGAACAATCAATGTATTTATCAACTGCACCTCTGAAAATATTTGAAAAGCTTTTTTGTCCCTCTTTTCTTTGTTTTACTTTTGTTTTTTCCAATTTGTGAATTTTGCCCACTTTGAAATTTACCTGAAAGGCTCAGGGTTTTTAGCTGTGGAACTACTAAAATATCCCAACATGCTGATGAGTGTTGACTCTTAAAGACTGTCTGAATTCAGCAAGGAGCATAATGGTGCCAGGGAAGCAAAGACTAGAAACAAAAGAGAACCTGTCAGCCTGCTGGAAGGAGACTCTGATAATCCTCTTTGGGGATATCCATGCTGCTTTTCCAATGACTTGTTTGCGGTAAGAGTGATTTTGTTAAAGATAATGTATAAGGCATTTTCTCATAAGCAGTGGGTCCACTGAGACATGGAGACATAAGAACTAGCCAAATAAATATTAAGGAAGGACCACTAGCTAGACAAAGCTGAGAGATAATGTAGAGGACAGATGACCTGGTAGCTTTAGTGTTGATATAAATTTGCAAAAGTCACTTCCCTGCTCTGTCAAAAATTTCCCGTGTGACCACATGCAAACTGCCGAAGCCAGGTATTACAAGGAGATTATGGTTTACAGCTTAACCTTAGGCAAACACAGTCTGTCTGCAAATTTCACAAGAAATTAGGTACCTAATTAAGAGCAGTTGTCTAAATACCTTTGCGAACATTGTCTCCAGCATATTTGTGCTCAGCTGCTGAATGCACTTCTGTTCTTCCTAGAGGCATTGGAGGAATGAAGACCTTAAAGAGCAGGCTGACAGGGCAACATGCTTTGGGCACACCTGTCTCAAGATGATATGATGTTCTAGGTGTGCTTATTTTTCTCCGTGGACTATAATGACAGATTGTAGATGTCACACTACAGTGTGCATTAAACACATGCCAATGTTATGGCACATAAATACTGCTATTTGTGTTTGAAAAGCTCCTAGAGGTTAGTATTATGACTCTATTTTCAAAAAAGAGTAGTGAATAAAACCTAGTGGCGTATACCCACTGAAGCAATCTCTGTGGAGTCCAAAGACATAGCTCAGAGAAGTCAAAAAGAACTTTGTAGGACATCCACATTTTAATAGTATTTCATTCTCCCTTTTTGTTGCTTGAGCATTGACCCTAAATGAATGTGATTGTTTAAGGAGAATCCTACCTGCTTTTTTCTGTCATCATAAGCCAGATTTTTGTATTACCTGTGGTTACAAGCAGTGAGTGGCTGCAGTTCAATCCAAATGATGATGAGACAGAGCTGGTGTTTTACTCCATTTTTATGTTAGCTTCTTGTGTGGAAATTGTTCTTGTTTTCTATATGCTATACACTGTCTTGATATAAAATTCACACAGCTCACTTCATGATGAGCCTGACAACTTAAATTAAGATGGGAGTGTATGGCTGTGCCAAGGCTTGTATTAGAACATTTATGTTGCCAGAGTGTAGTCTCATTCAAATTTAATACCCAGCAGGCCTATCTCTGACAGACCCAATTTTACTCGAGTTTTAGATTGTTTTGTATAGTTGTCCTCATCATCAGGCCAGGTCATAGTTCCTTGATGCAAAAATACACTAAGCTTTGAGAAAAAAACACTCAGTATCTATGAAAAGAATGTGAAGGGCCAGAGCAATGAAATAAACAATATTTAAAATATAACAATATTTTAAAATACTTTTTCTGGGTTTACATGTTTTTAAGTTACCCAGTAGACATACACTCATCCATTATTCATGGATGGTTGCACTCTGATAGGAACATTTATAAGTTGTTTGTGTATATGAAAAATGGTAGATTGAATTTGCACACTCACTGTTTCCTATTTTAATGGCCACACAACTTAGGGGAACAGTGATTAGCTCTTTGACTCAGCTGATTTTGACTTAGCTGATTGACAGCCCTATAAATCCAGCCCTGGGTTTGGTAATGAAAGTAGGCTCTGCTGAGTCCACACTGTCAGGTTCTACATTTCAGATTGCCTGCACTTCCTTAGAGTTATATCAAATACAGAAGATTGGCTAACAGGTTTGGCACTACAATTACCTACACCTCCAGGGCTAAAAATAAGTGTATGGAAAGGCCTAATTCAGAATGGAAAAGATTTGATAAATATCTGGATCCTCTTTAAGTCTAAATCACAATGGCACTTCTAAATGGACAGTTCATTCTGAAATTTGGGCTCAAAATCCTAGAGCCTCAAGGTGTTTTGACTAAGCCAAGAATGTTTTATCTTTCTATATTTTGTTCTGAACATTACAGTATAAAAACACCTAGATATAGAGACCAAAGCCATCGCTAGGTAATATTTGTGGTAAATGTTAGAGTGTATCAGGTTTGACTCATTCATATAATTCAAAATGTATCTTGGGACAGTCAGCTGAACGTTCTCTGCTTGTTCTAAGAAATTAGCAGGTACCAAGACATCTTGAACATTTGCATTCTCACACATAAAACTGAGCATAGAGTCAGTCACCTGCTAAAATGTTTTGGAGAGTAGTAAAACTGAAGATAAAAAAGGTCTGGGAAGGCAAGGCTAAAGACTGAAATAGCTTAAGTAAAAGATACAAAGAATGTATTGTCAGAAAAGCAGTGTAAAAGCCAAAGTTTTCAACCAGTTTTTCAACATTTTATAACCACAGTACAGCATAAATTTCACATAAATATTAAGCAGCGTTAAGGTTCTCAACTAATCAACTTAGTCACTGCATA
>WEIU01012064.1:70565-89789 GCA_013389925.1 Aegithalos caudatus
TCAAATAATTCTGATGCTAGACACACAAGGAAGAAGTTTACCTTATACTAATAATCAGGACATGTTGGTAAAAAAATCATGTCTATGAAACATAAGCAGTTATGAGAGAATTCATTATACCTTCTTTTCTCTTGTAAACCTTTGTGGTCACAGAGGATCTTTGTAGAAACCAGAGGAATTTTACAAAAAACAGACACTTCTATTTCCTGGTGTCTCACTCTTCAACATGGCAAGAGGTTTTAAAAACAGGTATATATTCTTTGCTTAAAATAACAGTGTTTATTTCACCCTGACAAATATATGCCAACTGTTTTATCCTCTAAAATGATTACTGAAATCTTTAAGTTAGAATCAGTAGAAGTATGTAGAAACTTGCTTTGATTAAATACTGAGCAGTTCTTTTACTTTCTTCTCCCCTCCCCACTTTCCCTCTCCTGCTCCCTTTCAGAAAGGTAGTCCTGCACACAGGCTTTCCTAAGAAACATCTCTCTATTAGCAGAAGTGAGAGGCAGTTACTGTGACGTGTTTTTCTACTGATTGTGGCAGTGATATATTTGCTGTCAGTGTATTTTGGCTAATGATCTGCCATAGCTGGAAACATTCAGATCCTGAACACTTGACAGATTGCAGAAACAAAATATACACATATGTACAACCTATGAGTACACACACACACACACACATGCATGCATATTTTCTCATTTATATGCACACTACAATGAGGAGCAGGGCTCCTAAATTCTGTAAGATCTTTGTACAGATTGTAAATCAACTTATGAGCTTTTATACTTCAATGTTATGAAATGGAGCCAAAAGTTTTTAACATAACATGATGTGACTTAAACCAAACATGAAAAAGCATAAAAAGAATGTTCATCTGGGACAGAATTCATGAGCACCAAACAAGAAGTGCTTTCACAAATCTGCTTGCATGTGTTAAGTTGAAGACAACATATTAAAGCTCTCTCAAGTGTAAGAAGGCAATATTTTGCACATGAAGCATGGCGTAGCTTCATGGTTAAATGATGATATTAAGGGGAAGAGGTAAACAGTGCAAATAATAAATGTCCCAGAGACGGTGAATGCAATCACAGTGGGCTAGAAACAACCATGGAATAATGGACAGTCTGCTGGACTCTAAAATGAAGTGTGTAGTGCTTTCTTCTGCTGGCTGGAGGAAGCTGGAAAAGGAAAGGTTTGTGAAGGCTCTGCAGTGAGAAGAGGCAGATGAAGAGAAGCAGCAGCAGGGAGGTGCCAAGGGTGAGCATAACAAGCCACCCTTTCCTGCATTACCAAAACATTCACCTCAAAGAAGGGGCCATGATGGATAAGTACTTTAAACCTACAATGAAGAAAAAATAGAACTTTAAAGAACAGATTTCCATAAGTCTGACAATAAATCAAGTGGAAGAATCTGGAGCTCCTTACTGCTAAACTTACATTTACACTTCTCAAAGATAATACAGAAAACATCTGCATGCTTACATTCAAAGTGACTCCAAAACTCGCGTTATTCAATGTCAAATTACTTTCATTCTATGTCTGAATTTGGACGTGCAAAGATAGCTCACAGCTAAGTGCATAGCTTATTCTTTCCTTTTTTGCATTTGTTCAGTTTTAAACAGATAATTTCATCGACTTTCAGAGAAAAGCTTCAAATAAATACAAAGCAGATTAAAGTATATTTTCAGTGAAACAGTAGATATAAAGCAGAAAATACTGTGTGAAATGCTGAAAATTTCATGACAAATGATCTGAAAAAAGCAGGAGCAAATAGTCCTAGAACATTTTCCAGAAATGTTTTCTCATGGTGTGAAATGCAAAAAATTGCTGAAATCTATTTATTAATTTATGTATTTTATTGAAGAATTAATAACTCGGAGGAAAATGTCAATAGTAGTAAAAAATAGTAAGTTTGTTTAGAGACAAGAGTGAGTGGAAGATTATGGTACTTAAGGAGGAAAGACTGGCTTTAGATCAGTGCCTTCTCTTGCTTTTTGAATAACGAGATTCATTCTTGAACTCTCCACAAGATGCAGAGGCATCTTTTTTACCTCTTGTAGTAAGTGCAGCCAGCTCGTGGGCCTGCTGTCACAGTGCAGAGGGAAAAGCAAAAGTAGGTGTGGGGCATATACCTGTGTGCAGAAATATGGCAGAGCCACCACTGCTCAAGGCCATCCTGGATAGCAGGCTGCCACTTCAAGATATAACAGAGAATTTTGGAAAAGCTCAAAGGGGAAGGTATTTTACTGCCAAAATAATGATAAAGAAGAATAGTGACCGGGGAAAAGGGACACTGACTTTAAACTGAAAGGGGGTAGATTTAGTTTGGATATTAGGAGAAATTCTTTACTGTGAGGGTGATGAGGCACAGGAACAGGTTGCCCAGAGAAACTGTGGATGCCCCATACCTGGAAGTGATCAAGGACAGATTGGATGGAACTTGGAGCCACCTGGTCTAATGCAAGATGTCACTGCTTGTGGCAGGGGATTTGGAACTAAGTGATCTTTAAGGTCCTTTCCAACCCAAACTATTCTATGATTCTTAAGAACAGAGAAAGCAACTTAAATTAAAGCTTCTCGGTGTGCATTGAAAGATTATGTTCAAAAATGGGTTCTTGTAACCACTAGAGAATGTCTGAGTGATTTGAATTGTGTAGATTATATTTTTTCTAGTAGGTTTTAATGTTCACTTGAGGCTAAAAAAAGTTAAAGAATGGTAACTTTTTAGTGGTTGAGAGTCTACTCATTGTAATAAATTAAATTCACTGGTTTTAGGAAAAACATACTTAGCATGCCTCATTTATGGGTGGAAGACTAAGACACAACATTTTAAAATAGCTTAATTCACACTTAAGGAGCAGGCAGAGAATTATTTCTAAGAACCTGGTGTAGAAGGCAGAGTGTCTTTATTTGTGTACTTTTGTCAAAGTCCTCTCATCTTATTTTCACAGTTCTCAAGGTAGATCTTCCACAGAGAAAATGAAAAGATAGCTCTGTAAAAAGACAAAAGCCCATTCATGAGTTTTTATGTTTCAAAGTGTCTGTATTGGATTATGACAGCTTTTTTTGAGGTTCTGTGCACTAGGAACAGTATTCAATTAAGAAATGAAAAGATCTTGTGGATGATTCAGTCAGCATTTCTTCCTGTTGCAGTCTTTCAGGTATTCTAGATTTAGTTGTGTAACATAGATTTAAAAAAAATTGTTATTTGCCACAACAAACAAGAGGAGAGTACAAATAACCTGCACAATTCCCCTCCTGCCTTTAGAATTTAGAAATGAGTAAAAATACACTCCCTGTCTCCTCTGCTTCCGTGTTCAACTGTCCTATCTGCATTCTCACACATGTTATCAATCACTCCACATCCATCTTAATAGAGTCAAACTTCACTCTCTTGCCTTTCAGCACTGTGCATACTCTACATATTCCTGTAGGTCATCAACTTTCCCAACTATCTTGCAACTTAAACCTTCAGCTGAAATCCACTTAATTGAACAATGGCCCTAACAACCAAAACCAGGAACAATCTACTAATGTGTTTCTCTTTTCAGTAAAAAGCAATAAACAATGTTAGGGTTGGACATACTTTTTGAAATGACCAGCAGAGATTATGCTTTCCAAGATCCAGAGGAGCTTTTTAACAATAGTTTTCTTGCCCATTTCTTCAATATGTCTGAACAGATGTAAATATAACATTGTGCCTGAAATATTTCAGAAACCTAAGCCCTCTTGTGTAAAATGTTCTTTTCATTTCATTGTTCACATCACATTACAAGCAACAGTGGCAAATGCCATACTTGAAAGAGAAATCTTTTTAAAAAGAGATTTGAAAGAGACCAAACAACTGAAAATGTATTTTTTGTTGTTTGTTTTGAATTATGAATTACCAACAGAATATCCCCATGACCCTACCAACACTCTTGTTTATGCTACAAGAGGAAGTGCATCTACTAGTGCATCCTTTTTGGTACTATTCCTTGGATGAACTATTCCAGAGAGACTCGGTTTCAGATGACTGAATCCCCCTTTAAACAAATAGTATCAGTTGTGTGTGTGCAGGCACACACACAAGCTTGATCCCAAGATCTGACTTGCTGCAATCCCAAGATTATATTTTCCTCAAAAATTAAAATCTAAGATTCAGAACAAACTCTTTGTTTTATAAATGCAGCAGCTGTCTGTTCACACCTTTCATGGGCTGCTTGGGCCACCCAGATGAAACAGTCACAAATCAAAATGGAACTCCCATCATGCTGTTAAACACTCCCCAAAGATAAGAGCCACAGGCCTGTAACATCGATTATCTCACCCACAAGAGAGAGCAGTGGGGTTTCAGAGTATCTTGCTCTCCTGACAGTTTGTGGTAAAATAAAACAGATTGAGGGACAAAGCAGTTCAAATGTAAAATAATAGTCAAATCTGTGTGCCTGTTATACATAAAACCAGATTTGTAAATGTGACCATAGCAAACTCAAAGGGAACTATTTTTATGACTGGTTAATGACATGGCAAATGCATTTAGCTTTGATGATGAGCTTCTACTTTAATAGTGAAGAAAACCACTGAATTGTTTTTGGGGAGATTTGGGATACACATGTTTATTCTATATTCACATGACTGGTTTTGGAAAAAGGAAAACACATCCACTCTTTTGCTATGGGTTAGAAGTACTTTTCCCAATCTTTTTCTTTACAATTTTGTAAGTTAAATCAATCAATTTAATTTACTTAAGAGCCAAGCAGGAATGTTAAAAAAGAACTTAGATGGGTGAGACAACTAGTACAACTTGCCCATCCTTTCATTAGGTTAAGGATGTAATTCTACCTACTTTTCTTGTTATGCATCACAGCCTGTATTCCAGAACTCCAAATGACTCTCAGCTGGGGATTTAAATTACAGTCATCTGAACCTGTGTTTCCCAGAACAATAGGTTGGACATTGGCAAAGGTTTCATAAGGCTGCTCTGAACAAAATACACTACCTTTCAGGTTATTTAAAAGCATTTCATGAGAAGAAGAAAGTACTAAGTGAGGGAATACTCTATGGGTCTGCCTTTTCTGGCTTTTTTCCATCACTTGTACTGCTTACATTGACTTAGGTGCTGGGAACTGATATACTTGCTGTGCTGGTAGTAATAGACCACATTTTCATTGTAGGACACAATGAGCAAATTTCAGATAATTTGGCAGTAATATTCCTAAACTCACTGTTTTGTGTATGCATTTATACATACTGTGGTGCCAATGATATTTTTTTATTTACTGTGCATATTTATACTTTTTTATTATATTTTATAGTCTTTATAACAGTAGAAACATTGTTATCCAGTAGTAACAGAAGTTACCAACAGTAACCTGTAGACTAGCAGAAACAGCTAATATGAGTATGAAAGAAGTAATAAATCCACCAGTGTTGCAAGAAAAAATAATTGAAGCTACTTGTTTCCTTTCTGCTTTCTGCAGATGAGCATAAACCCACGATGAAGAAAGGTTAGAAAATCAGTATTGCATATTCTATTTTAGCTTTTCTTTAACAAAACTCAAAGTCCAAACAAATGAAGCTGAAGTAATTTCTAGTTTTTATCACTGGTATTTTTGTTATGCCTAAGGTTCAGAGAACAGAAAGCAAATAAAAATAAACCAGACATTTAAATTAGAGGAAGGCTTTCCAATTTGAAATTTTTTGAATTCTCAGCATTTCCAGAGATTCTTCAAAACTGTAATTAACACCAAAACACTACTTTTAACTGCAATTTGAAGAATTTATTGTACAGGCTGTAATGCCTTAATTGAAAGCTTCTCTGATACCTAGAATAGTTTACTTCTGTCTTCAGTTTAGCAGGGTAAAAGATCCTTTGCATGATAATTTCATACAATGTGTTAACTTAATCCATTAATAAGATTATAGTGTCAAAACAAATGTGACATTTCTTACAAAAACTGTTCATTCTTCACTTTTTCCTCATTAACATTTGAAAGATTTTAACAATTAATTATAATTTTTTTGTAGCTGGTTCTGATTGTGGCTGTAAGTGACAATTTTGGCTGGTCTTTGTTTTCATTCAGCCTTTTCTAACTGGTGTGCTTTCCCTTTGCACTCCTGTGTAGCAGTAGTAATGCTTCTTTTAAAAGAAGACAACTTGACACTGCTGATCTGGCTAGAGGACTGCTGCACAGACCCTCTCTGCATTTGTTCTCACTTTTCAGGGTGATTTTTGACATCCACATTCAAAGCCTCTGCAATCTACACAGCCTCCCATGTCACAGGTCGGTATTCTCAGGCATAGTTATAAGAATCATGCATAAAGAACAACCTTCCTTAGTTTTCATTAAATAATACGATAGCAGCACAATCTTGCTTCTTCTTTTTTTTTTTTTTCCCTGGGGAGGACTTAATAAACTTCCTATCAGTGTTTCTAAGTCTGTATAACACTAGACAGCCGTGTGGCTCTCCACTTTCAATGTGATTTTGAAGGCAGGCTCTGGAAAGTTGATAACGTGCTTCACGACCTTAGTGTCTGGAAGCAGTTTCCCTTGATTGAAGTCATATAAGTTCAGCTAAGTTGGAGTGTGTTGTAAATATTTATCTGGCAGTCTGACATATAAAGTTGTTCTGAAATTACAAAGTACATTCCTGTCTTTCATGTATTAATGCCACTTTTTTCAATACACTTGTGAGTGATATTATTTAGAGAACTTTCTATAAGTGACTTATCATGGCTTGTTAAAGTTCTCACACTCTGTTGTAGGGTCGTTTTTCAGGATGGTAGCTCTTGAGTTGTATTACTTCCCTATCTTCTAAAACATAAATGTATGATTACTCCAGAAGTGCAACAAGAATTTATGCAATGAGGTAAGCATGGTTTGCACATTTGATTCTGAAATCTGGTTTTGTGGCACTTATTTCCATGTAGGGATACAGATGTTTCCTATCCCTCACAAATGGATGGCGATGACAACTTTCTAATCATTAGGTCATTTGTCATTACCTATCAAATAATTATATGTAAAGTAACGCTTCTGGGTAGAAATTCTTTCCCAGAAATAGAATTAATTCAATTCCAACTTTTTCTGTGTTTTCTTAGGTTTTTTTTCACTTATATTTGAAAGTTTATTCTGTGCTTAACAATGTGCTGTATCTGAAAAGCACAATTTTTCCTTACAGAAGTAAAAGACAGGTTCAATAATGTTAAGATAAATAGCATCAGAATGAACAGTTCACTGCTGCTGAATACTAGTCTGGAGTTCTTTCAAGTCCATACATAGTTTTGTTGTGAAGCATATTTGGCAAGGTTTCTTAGCGGTCTTAAATGTGAACTGTTTCTCTGAGTTTGTGAATAGCTTTTATAGAAGGGAATTGAGCTGACAAATCAGCTAATTTCAACAAAGATTTATAATTTGTACCTGTTTCATATGAAATAAGCTGTGGTACATTGAAATAGTTGCAGAACAGCTTCCCTAACACCTTGTTTTCCCAGAAGACAGAAGCCATCGCTGCCCCTCAAACTCGCCTTTCCCAAAGCCTCGTCACTGAGGGATATTAGGATGGAGTTGCTGACTGTCATGTGCAGTTCCCCTGAATGGTAGAAGTGGGGATAGTAATCCTTGTAATAATTAATGTCAGGAGCAAACACTTGGCTTTCATACACAGGAAAAGTTTTGCCTTATAATACTGGGTTAATGTTTGTTCTGGTATTGGTGTTGTGAGGCTTTAAAAACTTTTTTTTCTTTTTTTAATTAAAAACATATTTAAATGTCATAAAAGCCAGTAATTATTCTCAGAGACCTATCTCAGGCTGAATTGAAAATATTGCTACTTCTTCTTCTTGGGTCCTGACTAGAAGCAAAATAAAAAATAATCTGGAAACATTAGGAGAGAATATTAACAACTAAATACCCCTCACCTCAAAGTATTAAATTTAGTCATTAAGGCAGATGCACACTCAAAAAACCTAATGGACAAGCAAAAGTTTTGCTATGAATTTGCAAAAATTAATCCCAATCTGACAATAATTTTGTTCAAATACAGTACAAATTCTCACACTACCATGGTCAGACTTATGACTGATCTCTGAACCTAGAGAAACTATGAAAACAGTAGTAGAGGTAAGAAGTTAAATTCTCTTGTTCTATTTAACAGCAGAAAAATAGACACTCCTGAGACAGAATAATGGTATTCAGTGTTTTGCACTCTGTACTGCAGGGTGTGTGTTTCTCTTTTTGTAGCATACAAAAAAACTCTTAAAGAAACCATCTGCTGATACATATGTAAACAGATAAGTTTTGACCATTTACAAGAGATTGCTGTTGAAAGAATCCAAATTTCCATAAGGACTATGCTGTCTCTCTAGCTGATGGCAGTCTTCGTAAGTGTACAAAAAGTAATGTTTTGATTTAGAAAGTCTGCATTTAATTAAAAAAGCTTAAATGAAAATTGCAGGTTTTTCAACAATTGGATAATTTTTTTATTATGAATTTTGGGTGTGAATGCAGTAAAGAACTTGAGTATTGATAGAAACATGATGTCAGGAATGTCACTGCTAAAATCTTCAAACTCTTCAGCAAAATAAAATATGTGTAATTATCTGCTGCTATGGCTTTATAAAAGCACTCTCAGGCTGGTAACTCACTGATGTCTGATCCTGCAAAGGGAATCCCTAATGTGACATGTTTCTTCACCCATGAATTTTTTTTTTTAATTCTGTGGAGCAAAGCACACTTGATAACTTATTTGCATTGGAAGAAACCGTGTGTATGTGTGTGTAACAGACTGCCATTTGATCCAAACCACCAGTATGACCCAGCTAAACATGTGGTTTCATACGAGTAAGAGTTGAAAACTTATCCTCCAACACATATCTGACAGCAATTCAACAAGATATTTATTCAGTATGTTATGGTAGTTTCACTTTCCGTGAAGGCATCACTCAATGACCTGAATATAATCACATTAGCAAGACCACAAACTGCTTAAGGCAGAATGAATCATATTGACTTGTACCCAAGAGAGTTGTGATATAGCTAAAGGTATGTCTAAGGAAGATTTCTCAGAAAGTAGTCAAATGTTAAAACTGAAAATTGAAAACTAGGATCTTGGTGTTCTGTTCTTAGCACTGTCAGAGTGTTGATATGGGATGTTTGGGCAGACACTAAACCTCCCTATGTTTTCCCTTCACCTTTCATTTGCAAGTTAGACTGAGATTTCATTTTTTCTCATTGTGTTTATGAAGTACATTGCAACTCTTTAAAGGGAAAATGAGCATTACAAGTGTAAAGTCAAAAGGTCATTATTGTATTTAAGTAACTATACCAATTTATTTCAATCAATAAAAGCTTCAGAGGGTAGTAATGAATTTATTTTCGCTGAGTTAGTAGATACAGTGTGACAGGCAGAGCTTGCATGTTACTGTGATTCACATCTAGTTCACTGAAATTACCAAATCCTGCTTTTTGTCAAAAGCAGATTATGGAAAAGAGAGAGCCAGTTTAATCCAAATGGCTGATTTCTATATTTCAAAACCTAAGATTTTCACACAGTGGTGGCAAAGAGCAATGAAATTGTTGGCTGTCTTGGCAGCTGTTTTTCCACACTACAGTATTCAAAGTGTTTTAGCTTGAACACTTTGCAGAAGTGTAACCCAGAAGGTACATCCAATAAATCTACTTTTTGTATTGCCACTACTATGAAATTATTTTACTTCCAGTAATAATTGAAGTGCAAATATTTTTCTAGGGATGGTAAGTTTCGTGTTTGGTTCATTACACACTGAATGTTTTAGTGTAAAGCATCCTTGCTGCACTTTGGCTGGTGCTAAGATTTGAAGCCTTTGGGATCCTCTTTGACATAAGTGAAACACTTCCCAAATTACTTTCCTCCAAAAATTAGATAATTAACTTGTTTTTGCAGGTATTCTATAGGTTAAAGTAAAACTTTATCATTTTTGTATCATCATTTTTGCTCCTGCTAATCTTTTAGTTAAATAATTATATTCTAAAGCTGAGGTTGTGGAAATCACTTGATCAAAGCCTGAGTGCTGAAGAAAGAATAAACTCAATGTTCTGCCTGCATTTCACATGTGATAAATACTTGAATATTGATCTCTCTGTTCCAAGAGAGTTCTCATAATATTACAGACATCTAGAAATACATATTTTCTTACTGTGGGTTTTCTTGTCTTGCTGTTTTGCGCTTCTGCTTTTACTCATGTTGGTATTGCATTAGCGTGTTGTGGTTTAACACTCTTGTCACAGCAGGGGTGGTGATACACTCCATTCCTGTTGCATGCAACACAGAACTTATTCCTAAAGGGAAAAAGAAGAAAAGAAAAAAAAAGAGAGTCAATAATTTATGAAGTTAAAATGTAAAAACATTACATGAGTAAGAGGAGAGGTTAAAAATATACCTCAGAGATTAGACTGCTGTTTTAAACTGTGATCTGTAATAACTGTGATCTTGTTAGCTGTGTGATCTAGTAATACTTTATGGTAATAGTACTCTTGTCAACTACAAGTTCCACTTGTCCAGAGAAAACTTCTTTTATTTTGCACACAAATTTAGCAAGCAATATATTAAATAAATACACCAATAAACTTATATTACTCAAATAAAAACTTCTTGATATAAATTATCCTTCACAGAGATTTAGTAAAACTAAATTGACCCCTTCAGGATTTTGTGTAAGTTCTGTAATACTTTGTTTGTGTCTCTGGTCCTCAGCACTAGAGGGGTACTAAGTTAAGAAGAGGGTTTGTATGGTGTTCTTTATTTCTCTTAAATATTTCAAAATATATTCCACCCTAAAATCAAATCTTGTTACAGTTGAAAATGCCAGAGATCTGACATTTGTTGCATTGTAGGTGAGAGACTCGATTTCAGTAGAAGAAAACATAATCTGTCTTTCCTCTGTACTTTTGAGAGCCTGTCCCAGCTGGGTCTTGGCAGCATTAAAGTTATCCATCACTACTAACTATGCTTGTCTGGAAGCAGCACACCAATCTGCCTATTTTAGAAGCCCTGATTTAAACATTTCCAGTTCATCACCACACATGAGTCTCCATACATGAAGTCACAAATATTCTCCCAGAGAACACTTTATAATCTCCCTAGTGCTGAAGCTGGTGGAGGTGGACACGGCTGTGTGCCTCTCCCTGAGCACCTCCACAGGACTGGCCTGAGCAGGTTTTGTCAGACACAAGGAATGTTGCTGTGAGCTTCACAATTATTAGTCAAAAAAAATTACAGACTCTGTCTGTCACCCAAAATACAACAATTTACTTCTGATGACTAATGTTCTGGTAGCAAACTGCATGTAATCTATTTTGATTTACTGTGATTATGAAATGTCCCCTCCAATGGATTTTTTTCTAATTTTCAATGAGCTTGGAGATGTGTTTCTCCCTAGACCCCAGAAGTATAGCTATCAGCTGGAGAAACATATGCATGTGATTAATCAGTGGATGATGAGAGATCACCATCACTTATTTTATGGTGATTAAAATTTTCTAGTTATTAAAGACGCAAAGAATGACTTTGAGGTGTGTAGAAAATTCAACATCTGGATAAAAATGGGCATAGATGAGTGGGGATGAGGCTTTCTAGGGGAAATTTTGTTTAAGTCTTCCTTGCATAGAAAATGAAAGCTGGGGCTATTGTGTACAACAATAAAAGGCTATGGGGTCAGACCATCACAATGGCTGGTTCTGTCGGCTCAGCCAAAAATAACTTGGAGGAGTAAAAGAATTAAAATGTTAGCTTACCCAGAGAAAGAAAAATAATCTGCTATTTCTACAAACAACCTTTCACTGTCTCTGCAGCTGCCTCAGCAGTAGTCAGTAGGATAAGAAATAGATTTTAGTTGCTACTAAAGACCATATGAAAATATATGCAGAAGTATCCTCTGAAATATGAGGCTGATTGATTTTATTTTGATTACATAGATGAATTCTATATTATTGCACAGCTTTTGAAGGATTCAGTGGTTCTTTTTATAGATTTTTAGTTAGCTAACACATGAAATACATAAAGAATTTTTTTCTTTTGAAAAATTTAAAGCTGGAGATGAAGATTTACATGCTAAATGCTGAGGTGCTTCTTATCTAATAAAATGTAATGATCTATGTTTTTTAATGTGACTGTTTTATAATATTTGAACAAGAGCAAAATTATGGGTTCCTTCTCTTTTGTGAGATGCATATTACTTACCTGCAGCTTGTGTTTGTACATACATACTTGGAGGTATGAATGAATGGGACTTGGAACCTGACATAAAGTGAGGAAGATATATGGCAAAAGTTAAACCTGCAATTAGCAGCGTTTATTTTTTTCCATCTACTGCTCTTCTCTTACAATAGAGAAAGGTAATGGTTGGGTGAAATGTATGTACATGATTAACCTGTTTTCAGATAGAGAGTAATAAGATTACTGGAATTTAGCAAATGTTATTTCAAATGGTTGTTGCATTTTATTTCCAAAAGTTAACTGTCTTACTGAAATAAATATATGATAGACTGTGACACTCCATCTGTGAATCTGTCTGTGTCCAGAGTGTTTCCCAGGACCTCTTTAAAAGACTTTTTTATGTCAAGGTTTTCCTTGTCATTACATAGCCCTAAATTTTGGAAATACATTTATCAAATGGCTTTGTGTCATGGCATCCCATTATTATTATCTAAGAGATGGTTTAGTGAAAATCTGGCTCATTTCTTTCCATCAAATCAAGTTCTGAGCAACAGCTAAGAAAACTAAGTCTTGAGAGGTCTCAAGAGTGTATGATTTTCTAATTCGATTGATGTTTAGATAAAATTAGTACTGAGGTGGCCAAATATTTTGATGGGTATGAGCAGGGGCTACATAACTCATGCACCAAAGTTGGAAGCTTGCTTCTCTATCTTCCTCTTTTACTGGAGCAGTGGAACCACTTGAACCTACACTGGTGACTGAAGGATTTGTATGACCATATTCTTGTGATTCAGAAATTATGGGAGAGTGAAAACCTTCCAAGAAGACTGTTTTATAGAAACAGTGCTGAACTGAAATGAAGGGATGAGGCCTGCAAGGCCTAAGTGCAGGAGTAACAAAAGGGGAACTCTGATAGCAATGGTTAACAACACGATTCTTTTTGCCTAGTAATAAGGTGCAGGCACAAAAGAGGACACAGTACAGGATGCCACCACCACAGAGCCCAGTTCTATCATGGCAGTGGACCCTCTGTGTTGCTGTAAATAATAACCTAGACCTGGCATGAAAAACTTCTACATACACACTAAAAGAAACCACAATGATATTTTAATAATTCTGCACTTCCTGATTTGTGAGGTGGGCTACACTGATCTCTCTCCCTTGTGAATGGGTTTGGTGCAGTCCAATAGCTGTAGTTTTACTGGCTTTTTCAAAGTATTCCTCAAATCTGTATTTTCTTCCCACAAAGTCCTGAAATATCTGTTCAATTGTCTATGTACTCATCAGCAGGATATGGTATCTATGGAATCAGCTTCTATACCGTAGTGATTCTGGAAATTAATGAGGCACAGAAACATTTACCCACTGCTCTTAAGCACTCTTTTTAGATATCTTCAGTATTTTAAACTCTGCATTCGGACCCACATCATACTTGAGTTATTCCTGTTCTTTAAAAATTCCTGCAGACTGGACAATCTTGAAAGGTTTTAACCTGTTGGATGTGGCTGGCATCCAGGAAACTATGGCAAGACATGCTTTAGGGCATGAAAAAATCTCTTCTGAGGAGGAAATAAATGCTTCAGGGGAAAGAGTGTCACTAGCCTGTAAAGGAGTCATCACTCTTTCCCAGACTTTGTAAGGGGCTCTGGAAAACAGGATATTGTATCTAGACTGCTGCACTCAGAATTGGCACAATCTGCAGCAGAATTTATGGCATCAGAGAGGCAGGGAAGGCTTCATTCAAACCAGGACGCCAGGTTTAAATGATTCTTCTCAGGGTTTTGATGTGGTAAATAAATGACAAATGTACATTTTTAGCACAAGAAAGAAAAGAGGGACTTAACAGAACTCCAACTTTGTTGGCCTAAAGGCAAAAAAGGTGTTGGAGGTGGTGCAGCTCAAGAGCCTTACTTTCAAAGTCACGATCTTGACTCTAAGACCACAGGCTTAAAACTAGGAGTTCAGTGTTTCTGTTATAGTGGAATGTGGAGTTTTCTCTGACAATATCTTTCCCAGAGATTCTCACACCCTAAGGTAAATTATACGTCCCAGAATTTCAGTTATAGCTAAAAAATATAGAGTAGGCTACTCAGAATCTTTATTGTATTTTAACTTTAGCTCATGAGGTCTGCAGGGAGAAAAGGGATACAGTATTTTTCCAAATACGTGTAAAAATCAAGTCTTGGTTGTTTCAAATGAAAGGCTAATTTAGTTTTTTCAAAAATTACTTCCATAATTATTTCCATTGAAGGTTTCACATTATTACTATATATTTTATAAAAATATTGGGATGGTTATCTAAATGCTAACAACCCCCAGATTCCTATAAATGTAATTTCCCAATAATGTAAAGATTTTCTTTTAAAATGTAAAGTTTAAAATTAAATACAGATTTTTTTTTTTATTATTGTTAAAGTAAAACACTAATCAGAATTTTCTCTCTATCTTATTTCCAAATTTTTAAAACAAATTGAATAATCCAAGAAATCAGTCTGGTCATTAAAAGTCTTGGATAAATGTATTATATGTTTCAAATCCATAACTATATCTTCAGCTATCTGGGTTTTAAAGACAGAAAATTAAATTTTCATGTATGCTGAAGAAGAGGACTTGTGTTTTTCCAATCAGGGTAGGTACGGAATATTTTTGAGGACAGATGGGATGTCAGACCTTTGCAGTTTACACTTTCTGGCTACAGTTGTACCTGTGCATCTGTACAGAAATTTAATGACAGATGCTTAATGCTTATATGGAACAAAAAATCTTTATAATTAAATACCTGAGAAGTTTTTAATTAACATGCATAATATTCCTGCAAAGAGCTTTGGTTTATAAAACATTATTGTTATTTTATGGTTAGTTTTTGATGATTCACTAACCTATCTAGTGTTTCAGAGTTGGTTCATTTCACTCTCCTTCAATCTGCTTCTTATGTGCTTCCTTCTAAAAGTACTTCGCAAATAGTAACAATAAATCCCAAAGGAATGATACATACTGAACTGGCACCCTGGTAGCAGACATATGTTTGAAATACACTGTAGACTGAAATAGAAGGCATCTCAATTGATATCTGCAAAGACCATCTCCTTGGTTTTGAGACTGCCAAAGAAAATACATTCTCAAGTGCAGTTAAAAAAAATATTTTGGTGCTTGCACACAGAAATGGACTAAGGCAGAAAAATCCATTGCTAGGGGGTTTGACATTTGCTTTTATTTGAATTTGAAAGGGAATCTAAAAATTACAAAGGTCTCTGTGGCAAAATGATTTCATTACGAATTAAATTTCATACTAACTAAAATATTTATTTCAAAAACTTGTAAATAGTATTTGGAATCTGAGTAAAATGCAAATTTTTATAATAAAGAAATAATTTAATACCTAAAAACCTGTTTTCATTCTTATTTTATTATTCTAATATACTCAATTTGTGATTTTTATATTAGACTTTATTTTAAATTCTTTTACTAAATTATTCTCATTTTTTCAACTTTTTTGAATCCTATTGTAAGAAAACAGCTCTGACATAAAGTTTATGTTATTTTTCTCTTCAGAGTGCCTTTTCCTTAGAGGTTTCATAGAAAGCTTTAAAACTTTGAACTAGAAAATTAGATGAGCCCTCATCACACTTTACAGAGACATCTGTTTTTATTGCAGCAGCTTGGTCGCATTTTTCTGCAGTAATGAAACAGCTGTTACTGTAACCTGTAGTAAAAGACCACCTTACTTTCTTGTTCCAAGCTTTTCTTCTCTTATTTGATGTTAAAATGGAGCACTTTTGCACATTGATTCAAGATGTCAAAATTTATTACAACAGAGGAGATACTTCAAAGTTGAAATTAAAATGGAACATTTGAAATGTTGTTCAGAGCTTCCATTCAGACTTTTCAAGATACATTTTAAAACGTAAAAAGTAAAATATATGAGGGCTGTGCTTCAGAAACTATTAAAAACCAGAGGATCTTGTTCCTGGAGCAGTGTGAAGTGTATTAAGGACTATGAACTGTGAAAGCCCAGCCATCCTGGGGAGCTGGGATTTCTATGGCACCCAGATTTCCAGGAGGTGGTTTATGATTCCTGAATGTCAAGCAACCCAGCTGCCTCAGGAGCTGGGGCAATTGCAGAGAAGGTCTATAAGCTGCCACAAAACAGGATTTCTCTCTTTTCTAAGAGGAAGATAATGAAGTGGATGCATTCCTCAAGCATATGTCATTCTTCTAGCAATTCAGTATTTTTTCGTGGGAAAACATTGTGTTCCTAACTATGTCTCGCAGGGATGTTGCTGTCTAATCTCTCTGTAACACACAGCAAACTTGTTTCTCTATTCACTGTAGTGTAAAGGTCACCTGTAACTTCTACATGCTCATGCTATGATTTAATGTGCCTCTGTTTACAGCTTATTACTGTAGACCTTTGCTAAGACTGAAGTCCACACCACTGGCTATCCCACATCACAGAAAGACTGATTTTAAATTTTTTTTGAAAACATTCCCATTTAAAACAAGTTTCTGAATTATTTTCTCCAGAGTAAAACCATACTGTCATTCCTCTATAAAAAATTAACATATTTGCTCTGGGGCTTAGTCTAAATTTTTGGCTTGCAGAAATCATAATAGCTCTGTGGTGTTCACTAAGAAAAAAAATATGATGTGCAATGTAAAATATCTACATTTTAAATGGAATTTAATGGCAAACTTCAATACCTTGCTCTTAAACTCCAGTGAGTTCAACTGTTTCCTTCCAGATGCAGATCAATTACATCTCTGACTTTCAGTGCTCAGTTCTTTAGGTCAGGAGTTATTATAAATCTATTTATATAACTATTTTAGGTATTATAAATCTGGAGATCATGTTCAGTTCTTGGTGTCAACAGGCAAATAAATTGTCACATAAATATTAACAAAATCTTCAGTTTCAATTCAGTTACTGTTAAGATTTAGTATTAGCCATTCCTATATGTAGCTATTATGGCTTCTAGCTCTTATAAAAATTTGTGTTTTATTTAAAGACAGTATTAATAGTAGCCAAAAGTCTAGTCTTTGTAGGAAGAAGGTAATGCTATTTTTATCACTACATTTGCAAATAACAAACTACCAATTATCAGCATGGCAAACAAAACTAATAAATATATTGACCAAAAGCCTCACATTGCTGATTTCTTGGTGCCCTGATTCTTCAAAGCAAGAAAGTTCTTTAGATCGTGACTAGGATGATAGTCTCTCAAAACGTGAAATTTTTAGGAGAAAATAAAAGGCAACCTCTGAAAATCTGGAGGAGGATAGAGGGACTTAATTGGAGAGAATGACTGCCTATAAAAAGAAGTTTTACTCCTAAATTATGTTTAATGAGAGGTTGAAAGAGCAATGAAATCACAGAAGAATATCTAATCTTCATTATTGTGACACTTCAGGGCAATGTATAACATACTTTCTTCCCAGCAGCCAGCCAATTCTCCAGGCAGTTGTACATAATGCAACAGAAGTCAGCTATGACTAGAGGATGTAATATGATTTCATTAGAACCTAGTGAATGAGTCAGGCTAGGTCCCTATAAATAAAGATGCTCTTTAAAATGTTATACATATATGTAGGAATAGACAAAACCTCTGTACATATTATTTATAATGTGTAACAGTAGTACTGTGAAGATGACCTCAGCTTTTCTGGAGAATACCTTGTACTGGGCAGTGGACCAAAACATTGTGACATCCTGTGACCTATCTAAATGGTTTTCTAAACCTTCTGTGTTTGAAGATCTGCCTCTTTTCAGTCAGAGAGCTAACAGGCACTGCTGGTTTATTTCAGATGCAAAACTTACTGCTATCATTGAAAATATTCATGCCAATGTTGAACTATTATGCTCTATATGCTCTATTTAATACTCAACATTGTGCTAAAAATCCTAAACAAACCTAAATTGTTAATTGAGGTGGAGTGTGGGCCTGATATTTCTGAGTCTGAAAGGTTTTCAGCCTGTCAGTGGCTGATTTTTCTTCCCAAGGGAAGACTTCTTGGGAGAATTTTCTTTCATGGACAATTTCTGAAAATAATTCATAACATTTCTAGTGGACAATATTTTCTCATAACAATCTCTCTTCCAGGTGTTGTTTCTGTTGCTTAACCAATGGAGAGAGGTGTCAGTTCTATGGACCAATAATGTGCCTTTTAGCACAGCATGTTATAAAAAGGCTGAATGAATTACAAACATAGCCTTCTGATGTTCTTCTGCCTTTGAACTGGAGTCAAGCATCTTTATTTCATGTCCAACAATGACAGTGGTGGTTTTTTTGTTTTGTTTTTGCTTTTTTTCTCTATAAATGAACTCAACCATTACTATATAGTCTTCTTTTATTTATCTTGTTTTCAAGGCTGACATTGAGGTAGCTGTCTTGGACTACAAATTGGCAATCCAGTCTAGAGTCAAAGACTCACAAATTGGTTGAGAATGACAAAAAGTACTCTGGAAGTCATCTGGTCCAACACACCTGCTCAGGCAGGGAACACCTAGACACAGTTGCCCAGGATTAAATCCAGACAGCTTTTAAATATCCTGAGGAGAGAGACTCCACAGGCCTCTGAGTGACCTGTTCCAGTACTCAGTCACTGTCACAGTAAAAATGTGTTTCCTATGTTCAGGGGAAACCTTCTGTGCTTCAGTGTGTGCCCACTGCCTCTGGTCCTGTCACGGACACCAATGGAAAGAGCCTGGTTCCTCTGTACTCTCCCTTCAGACAGATGGATGAGATCCCCCCGAGTCTTTTCCAGACCCTACAGTCTTGGCTCTCTCAGCCTTCTCTCACACAAGAGNTACATCAATTACGGGTGTAAACTAGACTTTGTGGCACTGATCCTCATCATCTGAGCCTGGCTGGTTTTCAGTCTCCCTCCCCCTCTCCCCATCCTGTTCATTCTTCTTCATGAGCTTGTAATATCCCAATGTTCTTTCTTGCCCTTCTTGATGATATGAATGATGCTTGTTTTCTTCCAGTCCTAAGGCACTTCCAATCATGACTGTTTGAAGATTATTGAGAGTGGCCTTGCAATGAC
>WEIU01012066.1:2896-13716 GCA_013389925.1 Aegithalos caudatus
CAACTATTTTGATTTGCTCACTCTTGGGATTAGCTCAGATTATAATGGTTTATTTACATTCAGTTTTATTGCTACCAATAAGATTAAATTGTATTTTTATTTAAGAAGGTTGTCTAGTTCCTATATTCATAGCTGGTTGTAGGCCTCCAGAGGATAAATGTTTCTTAATCAAATATTCTGGATGAACATCACCAAAGCACAGGGCATGGACACTAGCAGCCCTGTGAAAGGGCAGGGGGCTTTCTTACCCTTCCTTCTATGCCTTGAAGGCATGAGATGCTATGCCTGGGCATCCATACTCAGAGTGCAGACTGGAGAGCAATTAGTTCTGCAGCAGTTCCACGAGTGCATGCTGATTACTTTTGTGAGGAAACAACAAATTGGAATCAATGGAGTTCAGCTTTTATCAGAATAATAATGGCAGAAGTGGCTTATACAACTATTCACCTTTCAGGCAAAAGATTAGATCCTCATGTGCCAAGATTTTTAAAGCAGTGCAGTAGCTCAGCCATGCATCTAAGTAGATGAATGGGGCTGTGTGTAGTAAAAAATGATAGCTTTTTTTTTTGTTTATAGATATTTGTGGGGGATAGAATGAACAAACTGACTTATTCAATGAAACTTGGTATTGAATTTACATAATATTGGCATTCTTTTAGAGAAATCTCTGTTGGAAGGGAAATAAGCTGTGGCTTCCCAGATTCATTTCCTCTCTGCTTTCTTCTACATTGGTCCATTTCTAAATAATTGGCACACACTGAGATGGCATCAGTCTGCCTCATTTAAGCACCTAAAGTGAGGCAGAGAGGAACTCTCCGTGGAGGCCTTCAAAGATACCTACTGTTCACCATTTTCTATACAGAGGTTAGGCACTGCTTTTTTACTCCTAGTAAAGTAGGTGTGAAATACTTTACTATACTTTACTATAAAGTAAAGTATACTTTATACTTTACTATAAAGTAGTATAGAGATTAGATCCCTCTCTTGACTATTGGGAAAAGCACACATTTTCTTTTCTTGCTTGTTTTTTGGTTTTGTTTTGTTTTGGGTTTGTTTTATTTGTTTGTGTTTTTTTGGGGTTTTTTTGGTTTTTTTTTGTTTTTTGGTTTTTTTTTGTTTTTTGGTTTTTTTTTGTTTTTTGGTTTTTTTTTGTTTTTTGGTTTTTTTTTGTTTTTTGGTTTTTTTTTGTTTTTTGGTTTTTTTTTGTTTTTTGGTTTTTTTTTTTTTTTTGGTTTTTTGTGTGTGTGTGTGTGTATTTTTTAATTAAAAAATTACAATACAACATTTTAAAATATTTGACCATATAACATAGGTATCTGACTGTGGGCATTGACTTAGGTGACTTAACACAGAAATGGGCTGCAGAGAGGTTGTGGAGTGTCCATCCTTGGATGTATTCAAAACTGCTGGACATGGACCTGTGTCATTTTCTACAGATGACCCTGTGCTGAGCAGGAGAGTTGGACTAAATGATGCCCAGAGGTGCCAATTGATTTCAGCTGTTCTGTTGATGCTGAGTTGGTTTTGCATTTTTTACTTTTATATATTATCTATATTCTTTACATATACATTTGTAGCTCTGTATCCAATTATAGTATTTGTAGCTAGCATTTTACCTACTGTCTTAGACAGAAAGAGAAAATAAATTCCCCAGTGGCTCTAAGCTGGAGGTCCAAGGTTAAATTCTCTGGAAAGGCAAGGCTGAAACTTGCTCTCCAAGACACGGTTTCATAAACAAAATTTAGTTACTATCTAAGGGGAGGGGGGGATTACCTCATTATTTATGTCTCTAATTGGGAATTCTTGTCGGCTATGCTAATTTACTAAACTTATAAAAATTGTGTGTGCTTCATGTTTCATGTGCATCTTCAGGCTCTTTCTACCTACCAAGTTGTGCATGTAAGGATCCATATAAAAGTAACTATTTTTATCACCTAGCTGTGTCTGGCTCATGATTTAAGGATCAGCAAAAAGGCTGTGATTCTAGGATTTTGCATTCTTCTTGGGTCATCTAACTGAGCTTCCACCTCTTACATGTGTTTTTTTCATGCATGAGTTGAATCAAGAGCAATTTGTTCACCCGTGTGTGTGTCCTGTCACAATGGCTGGGTTTCCTGCTCATTGGAATAGGCCATTCTTGAGGCTGGAGGAGATAATGTTTGAAACCAAACATTTCCCCTCGAACTCCCCTCTCTCCAGTGTGGTTTCTCATGGCATTCTTGCAAGCCCAGCCCTAACAGGTCAAAGCTCACTCTCCTGAAGTCCAAGGTTGGAATCCTGCTGCTTGCCTTTGTCCCTTCTTTCAGTATCCTGAACTCCACCATCTCGTGGCCACTGCAGCCAACAGCCAAAATCTTCAGCCAGTTTTCCATTCCTTTTAAGGATCAGGTCCAGCAGAGCATGTGCCTTCATCAAAAACAGTGTCATTAATGTCATGAATTTATCATACCAATGCACATACCTGGATTTTTTGTGATGTGCTACTGGTCTTCCAGCAGATATTACATACTTCATGAAAATTTCCTACAAAATGGAGCAAATGGAATCATGTCTCTTTGTCTGCAATTCTAGGGTTTTTGTAAAGGACTATACACATAGGTAATACAGAATAAATTGCATCTTTTTTTACAGCCACCACTTCCACAGTGTGGGTTACTCTGTATATTACAGTGCTGGTTTAGCTGTCTTGTTGGATTTTTTTATATCTCTGTGTCACTAATTTTAGGATTTTTATTTCTACAGAAAGAGAAGTGAATATCTTACACTTAAAATCACGTTCCTTCACAATTTTCTTAGCAGGAAACAATAAGATTAACAAAATAAAATTCAATTTGAGCTTGAATATTAACCAAACAGGCACCTTTATGCTCTATGAATAATTCAAGATGAAGCATAGCATGATAAAAAATGTAGTAAACAATGTGTTTAATTTCCATCTTTCAAAATTTAAATCAAATTTGTGTTAATCAAACTGAAGATCATTCTTTTAATTTTTCTTTTTAAAAAGACAATGACCTCTATGGGTATACTCACCACCTGTTTAAGCTACAGAGAAAAAAGTTCAGCTGCAGAGTAAATTTACAAGGAACAATGCAATGAGAAATTTTTTAATGTTTCAAGAAATCTAGGAGACTAAGCTAAAAAATAAATTAAATACAAACAAAACCTGAAGATCAAGAAAAACATCTATCAATCCCTTTCTGAGATAGCCTTTTCCTTTTCCTGTTATTTACCAAAAGAATGTAAATAACGAAACATGAAAAAAATGAGAATGAGTAGTTGAATGCAAATGTCCTCAGGAGTGTAAGAGTATATTCAGACAAAGATTCACCCACTAAATGAATCCTCCAGACCTGAAATTCATGTTTAGATTCTTCTCATAAATGAATGGTAGTCCTATGCAGACATAACTCAATTGTGGAAAAAAGTGAAAGGCCACACAAACTAATTTGTGCACATCTGTACATTAGGTATGGGTTTTAACATGTTCTACAAGACAAAACAACAACAAGTGAAGGTATCATGCTCATAATTTCAAAATATCTGACAAATAGACACACTTCCTGGCATATATCATTGCCTCAGGCTTTCTGCAGAAACTGACAGATGTGTCTAACCTGTACTAAGTTTTAACTATTCTAAGACTCTTTGTCATTCTAAGACCTAGATGTGCTTGATTGTAATGGAAGTTAAATCATCTGAGAAATTTTAGCCTTTGAATTGGAAAGACTGATATGAAGAAACGGAAAGCATTTCTTGGCTATTCACAACATTTTAGTCTTAAAGTTTAATGTGAAAATCTTCACAAGTGATAGGGAAGGATGCTGTGGTTTTATTTGTTGAGGGTTTTGCAAACTTCTGAGTGAAAACTATAGAAGAAATGGTGCAAAGTGCTGGAAGGATTCCTTCCTCGTGGCCTTCAAATAATGCTGGATTCATGAATTGCAACTGAGGATGAGACAAATGACCAGAACTGCTGTCAGGAATATATTGACTACACTGGAAGAACACCTCTGCTTTTGACATCACATGTAGGTATAAAACCAAAATTGTATGTTGAACATCAGGTCCTCATCATGAGTTACTGTTCTATGAGTTCCAGTACTTCATATATCTAGGGCAAAATGGCAGTAAGGCCATGCTGCCTACAGAGAGAATCTGGAAAATTTGCCCAGAAGATTCTGAATCAGAAAGACTTTCAACTTTAGAAATATGGATTTTAGACATGAAAACATCAGCTCTCCAACCTAGAAGGCAGATTAAAAGTCCCTTGTAATTGTACAAGCAAAGCAAAGCAAAATTGAGGCTGTGCACTGCCTTGCTTAACACCAAGAAGCCAAATTTTAAATGTAGCAGTGATTTACAACTCTCACACACGTAAGTTATTAGACTAACTCCTGAGAAAGAGCAGTGTGTTTTAGCATACTAATAGGAAACTTGACCTTGAAAGAAAAATGCCTCTTATGAATAAGAGATTAAAGAAAGAGAACTAAACAAAACTATAATCTAATGTGACTGTTTAAGTATTTAGTTGGAACTTGTATCAGTGGCAGATATTCTTGCATGTGAGCAACAGCTAAGATTATTCTTGGACTATTTGTAAGATCAACAAAAACAAGTAATTTTTTTTTTTTTTTTTTTTTTTTTTTTTTTTTAATGCAATAATATGGATTGGGCTATATTTAACATTTTAGTGTGGAATTCATCTGACCTAATGTTGGGTATCTGTTGTACAGACATGTTCACCTGCAAAAGTCATCCTAATATTTTTGAATGGTATGACAACTCTTTTTATTGATGATTTAGGACATGTTGCTAGCTTCACTGTAGATTCCTGCATTTGTTATAGCCATAGACTGTGATAACCCAATTGACCATAACTGCAATAAAGTGTTCATTTTAAGGGGGTGATAATAGCTTTCCAGCAACACTTTTCAGATAGTCAAAAATTCACATCCTCCATTCTGTAGACCCAACAAAAATATATCAATTTGAACACAAAAGTAAAGCAATCACCTTGATCCAGAAGGCTGCACAAAGACAGCTATGATTACCTGGCCTTCAGTATGGAGATGACTTATAGCTAGGTCAAATTTAAATGCTAAAGAAAATACTTAGGTGCCAGACAACACTATGAGTGTCCTCTTTGTGACATTATCCTAAGATACCATATGCACCACAGACCAACTCAACCAGGATTGTTGTGGTTTAGGATTGTATCTGTGTACTTTAAAGCTATCACTCCTCCTTTTCTTTCATGCAGCAGCTTATCACAAGTATATTTTTTTCTCAAGATGTATTGAGAATGTGCATTTGTGCATTCTGTGGCTCAGAAAATATGTCTTATACATGTGCAGACACAGCAGAAATACAATAAGACTTTTATAACAAGGTATTAGCAAGTTCAAGTGCATTAATGACTTTCAATATCATTGAATGTGCCTTTCATAGATATACATGAAAGTAAGACCACAAATAGACTTTTAAAGCAAGCTAGAATTGTAATGAGCTTGTGTTATTCAAAAAGTATGTTCTTTCATGCTATAATTCTGGGGTTAAATTCCACTAATTTGTGGGCCTGATTTTTCTGAATCTGAGAAATTTTAGCCTGTTTGCTCTGTGTTCCCAAGGGAAGAGTCCTTGGGAGCTTTCGCTCTCAGGAGAAAAAAGTCTTGTAAACAAGTTCTTGTTTTGTAAATAATGCTGTACAGCTGTGCCTGTGTGTTTTCTCTAAGTTTGACCAACAGAACTAGAGAGGTGTCAGTCTTATGGACCAATAATATGCCTTTTAGCACAGCATGTTATAAAGGGACTGAATAAAATTGTAAAAAAAAAAAGCCTTCTGATGTTGTTCTACCTTGGAGTCAAGCTCTTCATTTTCGCTTCCAAAAGCGACACTAATTTACTCATATGTTTTTGGTTAAGCAAGATAATTACAAACAAGTGACTGAATCTTTTGGTTTATATTAAATGTAAAGAAATAATGTATTTCTATGTTAAAATATATACCTGCAAAAGAAGGGATATTTGCAAGAAAGTAAAATTTATCATATATTCGCTGCATTGCATATCTATCTTTACAGAAGATGGATCACATGCAGTTGTCCCTCACTGTTCTGATTATACTGAAACCTTTATATTGAGGAACTGGGTAAAGTTACTTCAGATGTGTCTGTCTGAGTCTACAGCTTGTCTGAAAGAAGGTGACTTGGGGGTCTTGATTCCTAGATTCCACTAGGCTCTGGGGTAGGATACACATCTCCAAATCCACTCATCTGAAAACAAGGTATCTACCCTAAAAAAGTCACCTTGGTCTTTCTACACTAGAAAGGAAAAGGCAGACACTTCTAGAGATTGAGTCATCATAACAAAATAACTCTTTAGACTAGATAATTGGATCAACTCTACAAGTGTTTCAGTCTCAAATGATTATAGAAAGAGTCAACAGAGGACTTTTAGATTGGCATATGAGAAAAGAAAGGTGGAAGAAATTCCACTTTGAGAGTGCTCAGCCTTGGCTCTCCCTCAGGTTAGATGGACTGCTATTACAAAATATCTTGTTCCTCATTGTGCAAGGTGTTGCAGATTGCACTGAATAGCACACTGTTGTGCAAGAAGGAATAATAGCAGCAGTCAAAGCAGCAATACCTCAGTCATACCTCAACTATTTTCTGCAGATCTACTGTACATAAAAACTGCACCTTTAAAAACAAAGTTGGAAGGTTCAGGATAACTTCTTACAAAATTATAAAAGGCTTAAAAATATTGGGGAAAAATAAATTGGAGAATAAAAGCAGGTCCCTAAAAATTGGGGTTTTACTACCAACTTCCAGACTAGTTTTATCCTTTGTCAGAGTATATTTGCTATGTTAGCTACCAATTGACTACTCACACATGGAAATCATCACAGAGAAAGGTTTTGTATTAACAAAAGCATGTGCTTCAAAGGTAAGATTAATGTTATTCCTTCAAATATGGCAGAAATTACATATTTTATATCCCTTTTCAAGGTCTCTCCCACTTAGAATGTACAGCATTTATTTTAAAACAATTATATGAAGCACTGTTTAAAGTATGATCATTTGAGTATTACTGACAAACTTCTGGTCCAGAAATATGCTACATTCATTTATTCTTGCTATGAGAGAAAAAAGTAAAACAGCACAAAAAATAAAAGTTCCTATTGAAAATCACAAGAATATTAAATACAATTTGAAAATGAGTTGTCTAGTAATGTTCAATGTACTTAATCTGTCTGTTTTGCACAGAAGATGGAGGTTAAGAAAGTCAGGAAAATTTGAAA
Source organism: Aegithalos caudatus (assembly GCA_013389925.1). NCBI lineage: Eukaryota > Metazoa > Chordata > Aves > Passeriformes > Aegithalidae > Aegithalos > Aegithalos caudatus. The sequence continues at coordinate 10,200 of WEIU01012066.1, forward strand.
AAAGGAAATAATCTACTGCTAAAAATTTGCATTGCCAAGCACAATTTATAAAGCTGCTAAACAGCTTTTGAGAGATTTGGAAAAGTCTGAAGAAAGCTAGCAGGCAGAAATGCTAATAGTTAAATAAATCCCATTCCTACTTACACGGATTTCAGGATTTAGACAGAAATGGTTAAAGAATTGTGGAAACTGCCAGCGATCTGTCAGACTACAAAGCTAAAACAGTGTTTCTGGGTGTTTAGGCAGATTACTTATTCACTAGCCCTGGATTTTGCCTTTAACAAAAGCAAGGCGATTGCATCATTCCAGAAATCTTGCTTTATGAAGAAAGGTAGTGTCATCCTACTAAAACATAGGTGGATGAATGAAATATATGCATGAAAGCAAGTGCAGCAGTCATGTCAAATCAAGATATAGGGGAATATATTCAAAAAATATCATATTAACCATTCTCCCTAGGTTTTCCCTGTGATGGCGTCCAGTAGTCCAGTGCTTTCTATGTGTGACCACATACATTACCATTCCTTCTAATATTACTACAATAAACAATAATTTTCAATCCAATTTGCATGGACCTTTTTTTGTTGAAGTCCCATGAAACCATTCCCATTGGCACAATGCATGTTAGTAGTCTGTGGTGATTCATCCTTCTTAAATGATTGTTCTGTTCACCCTCAAAAATGTACACTTCAGTACTAAGTTGTAACCTTCCCCCAAGTTGTCATTCATTGTAACCCCTGCCCATCACCCCATCCTGGATGCCTGATTAGTTTGCCCTATCCCCCCTATCCCATTTGTCCAAGCCTTGGATCTGCCCCCTCACTGGGAGTATCTTAGGGGGATTCACGAGGGGTTAAGCTCTCTCTGCCCGCTCCTCTGCCCTGGGGGACACAGGCGCTCTCCTGGGGCCTGCCTGCCTCGTGTTCCCCTGTGGGAGCCATGCTTCCTCCTGGTGAGGGATCCCCAAATAAACCCATCTAATCATCACCCTCAGAAGCTGTGTCGTGTCTTGCCTGCCCACACACTGCTCCCCAGATGCTCCGGTAAGGCTCTGGTACCTCCCTGGACCCAGAGGAATGTTGTCCTCCACCCCCTGCAGCCGCTGGCCGGGCCAGAGAAGAGCAGGAGGAATGCAACAGAGGTCACAAATAAATACAGAGTTAAATGAGAGGTTTTCATGCAAGCTTTACAAAAGTACAGTGCTGCGACAGCTTTCTAACTGAAAGTAATATAGAAAATTTATAAATACTTTGAACATGGAGGGCATCTGCTTTAGGAAACAAATCATTATATATGTGTTATGTAAGACTTTATATGGTGCAATTACATGAAACAGATTCAGTGACAGAGATGATCCATTCTATCCTTCAGCCTGCTCAGAGCAGGTATTTTATAGGCTGCTCAAGAGAAAGGTTTACAGTTTCCTATTTTCCATATACTGGCCCTGTCTTAGATTCACAAGGTTAATAGCATGGCTATATCAATGTGTTTCTGGTATTTGTGGAACTGTGCATATGAACAAGGATTGCTCTTTGATTTCACCTTCCTTCTTTTGACTTAGAATGTCAGCAAATAAATTTGAGCACCATGTTGGTGACTTCCTTGGAGATACACTGATTTACACCAGCTGAGATGTAAACAGAAGCTATTGTTGCCTCTTGCAAAAGTACAAAGAGGCTTTCAAAAGGAAATTATTTGGAGCTGTACTTTGTTTGCTATTAATCGCTGTGCATTTGAGAAAGTGCCACATTATTCTCTGGAAGGTTTGCTGTTGGTAAGCCACTACTTAGCAGGTAATGTCATAGGAAATTGCTTCTTTCATTAGTTGTATGTGCTTCTAGTGATTTATTCACAGTCAATAGTTCTGATGATCTCTTCTCCACTTCTATTTACTTCAGTTACTCTGTTGAATTTTCTTTTTCTTAGGGATATGCATATATCAATTTCTTGTTAAACCATGACTGGAAGAAGCAATGCCACTTTTTGTTTACTAGGCTGTTCCATTTGTACCAGCTGCTATGAGACAGAGCAGAAATCCTGCTTAAAAGTTCTCCAATTATGCTTCATTATTTTATAACATTTTCAACAGCTGGATGCTTAATTACATGCACTGCAGAGCAGAAGTATTTTCTCTCTTTTGGCAACTGTGCAGCTGCGAATCTTGTGGCTTTAGCATGCTATCTAGAACACATTAATCATCCTTCTAAAGATTTCTATCAGCAATAGCAATGGAAAATAACAGAGAATGGGTTATGCCACAAGTAAATGATCAATTGCATATGTACTTTGAATATTATAATTTGCAGCTATAGAGCTTGAAAGCACCTAATACTATGAATGAAATAACTTAGCAGCTATAGGTTGTTGAACATTTATCATTGCAACTATTTTAATAAGAGAATTGAAATGATAAATTTTATAGAATCCAGCCTCAGAGACCCCTCTAAAGGAAGAATTATTTGCTTATTTGTAGAATAAGCATTTTAAAGGGCTAGGACTTGAAAGTGGTATTCAAAAAGGCTTCTATTTGTTCTGATTAATTTTTTGCACTTGATTTCAGTGTAGGCCCACACTCATGAAAACATTGCTATAAATTTAAGTTCTAATAAATAAAGTCAGTATCTATTCAAAGTTTTGAAGATCACTTTAGCCTTAAGAAATGTAGGAAACCTCAAAAAATCTGAAAGACAAAGTACTTGTTAGTTTTAAAATCTATTCTACGAGCTCCATGGAATCTACACAGCTTTCTTCTGCAACCGAAGAGGACAGGTTAAGGAAGTGTTATAGGTGACTCATGTAGTTTATTTGAGCTAAAGGGGCCCTATAACCAAGATGGAGAGGGACTTTTGACAAGGGCATGTACTGATAGGATAAGGGGGAATGGCTTCCAACTGAAAAAGGGTATGTTTAGATTGCATATTGGAAAACAATCCTTGGCTGTGAGGATGGTGAGACATTGGAACAGTTTGTCCAGAGAAGCTGTGGATGCCCCATCCCAGGAAGTGTTCAAGGATGGAGCTCTGAGCAATGTGCTCTAGTAGAAAGTGTCCTTGCCCACGACAGTGGAGTTGGATCTAGATGATCATTAAGGTCCTTTCCAGTCCAAGCCATTCTGTGATTCTATGATTCTGTGATTTTCCTTGCTCTTATAGCTGGACAAAAAAATGCCTGTTCACCAGAGCACCACAAACACAGTTTGTCAGCTGGCACCCTGGGCTGATTATCAGTGTTTGGGCTACATATGCTGTTCTATACAGCTTTTAAATCACACAGGGAAGTTATACAAAAGTAATTACTTGCCAGGATGGAGGACGACATGAAGCCTGAGACCTGGAGCAGATGCAAAAATTCAAAGATCTCTTTATTCACTTATTTTGCCAGGTAAGAATGTACATTGTTTGGAAGTTGGGATCTGTAACATTGTCTGAGTTGGGATCTGTAACACTGTCTGAGTTGGGAATATGGTTACCCAAAGCAGTCTTTTAATAAAACTGTTTCATGTTGCTTTTTTTTTTTT
>WEIU01012066.1:13732-26252 GCA_013389925.1 Aegithalos caudatus
TTTAATTTAAAAAGAAGTTCAGTAATTTGGGGGGAATACACTGAGAGAAGGAAAATGACTAAATTTTTATGAGTACTACAAGATGTGATGACATCTCAGTTTAATATCTTTGGTTGGATCTCTTAATTCCCTGCTTCTCAAAAGACACTGGACCTAAAATGACTTTGCTGACATCTGCCTCTCTGCTTTTCAAAATCTGAAATATCACTACAGTAAAATGTTATTTGTTGATCCTTAAAAGTGGAGATGCTAGTCTACTAACAGTAACACTACAGAAAAATGTAGTTTTATGTATTTAGAAATTTCCAGATCTTGAGGACACAAAACAGAAGACACACAGAGTGTCTTACTGCTGTAAGAAAGGGGTAACAAAATTTTCCAATTAAGACAAACACTTTCTACACATTGATTATCCCCAGACAACTACTACTACTACTACTGCTACTACTTCTGTAGTAGTCTGTAGTGCTTCTGCACTTCTAATTGTTGACTACTTCTGTAAAGATAAAAGTAATGAAAAGCAACATTAATAAGAAAGCAGTGGATACACGTTTTGTAAGGAAAAAAGAAACAAATAATTTACTTTGTCTGACTTACAATAGCCCCTTGTGATGGCATTTCCAATCATGAGAGCCATACATTCCCTGACATCTCAGCCTGACCCAGTGACTGCATCCTTCCCATGCTTACACACTGGCTTACTCATTTCCTAACTCAGTCTTCAGCACTACACAGAGTCCTTGACCATACAAGCTCTCTCCTGCCCCCCAGTAACCATTCTTATCCCACTTGCTTGTCACTGATTACTAAATGTGCCTATCACAACCACAGATTTCTTTTTGTTCTAGTCAAATTTAGGTACATTCCAACCTATATTCTGGGCTTCATAACTGACTCAGTTCTAGCTGAGGTCTCTTCCTCTTGTTACACTTGAATTGTTTATCGGGGAGTGGACTTGACACTGCATTTTCACAGTACCTTCCCTAAATCCATTGTGGTACGGATAATACAACACAAAGTGATATAAGTTAATAATTTAAATAAAGGGATGCAGACCAGGTAAACTGATTAATTTCAATACTATAGATGACCAGACACAATATGAGCAATTTTGGGAATATTTACCCAAATATTCAGCTTTACCCAATACCTAGCTGATAAAAAAGAAACTGCTGCTGTGCTGTGACCAACAAGCTGATGTTCCTTAGAGTCCATTGCAGTAGCTCAAAAATAGTTTTCGTGGGTGTGCAAAGAATTTTGGCTACTGAGCAGTAATTACTCAACCTTGTTAAAAACATGAACGTTTTGCATCATGTCTCTTCAAACTCAACACATACAAGACAATCTTCTTCGACACTAGAAGTAGAGCTTTAGCCAAACTTACACATTCTGTGATCTATTGAAATAGAATATAACAATATATCACATATAATAACTTCATGTGGACATTAACATATTTTCATCATGTTATGATTGGCTTATCATAAGGTACTAGCTAGAGGTGTTGCTAGCATGAAGAAGTTTTTTATTTATTTTATTTCCTGGGGACACTGTATTTTTATCAAATAAAGATGATCTTTTCAAAAGATATACAGACAATGAAGGAAGGTAAGCAGGTGGCAAAGGCTGTGAGACACTCATTTGGCTACTGAGTTAATTTTCTGGAGAAATAAGCCGTATCATGATGTTTAATTCCCTTGTCTGTTACATACGATGCTTTAATACATATGAATATAGTATGAAGATACTTTCCTGACTTCCCAGATGCAAATTTAAACATATTATATTCATTATAAAGAAAATTTGTGGCACAGATAATTTTGGAGACAGTCATAGCATAGTGTTACAATGAAGTAATTACATTTCAAAGGGAACCTTTCACTGTCAGTAAGAGTGTTAATCAATAATTAAGATATGAGGATGAGTAATGCAATAAGCCAAATTAGTTTCATAGCTGGTTGCTAAAATTGATGACTCAATTACAGGTGAAAAGTGAAAGCATTTTGAAAATGTTTTTGAATATGCGTTCAGCACTTAATTTTTAACATATTATGAATATAAAACATTACTTTAGAGAAGAATATATGAAAGAGTTGTTGTAGCTGGAAGAGGATTTTAATTGCCATGATTCATTTTTGTTTCTACTCTAAAGATATTTTAAATAGATTTAATTTAAATTAAAATAGATTAAATTTAAATTTTAAATAGATCTTTTAAATTCATGGGGTAGACATTGTTGAACCAGCACCCTTATCGCTAAAAATTATGCAGCAGTGTGAGACAACTTCCAAGATTTCAGTGTTAAAATATCAGTCTTCAAGGAATTTTGCAACAGGCTCACTCAGAAAAAAAAAGTCAGAACATGCTGATTAAAAAAGAAACAACAACAAAAAAAAAATTCCCACATAGACATTCCCAGATTTTATTAAGGAATACATACACAGAGTGGTAGAGGTATTCTGATTTATGATTCTGAAAATGCCTCAATGGAATACACTGGTGAAACAGAAATACATGAAAACAAAATTATATTGCATTAAACTTCAGGGAAAAGAGTGCACATTGTTCATCTAAAAGCACAATGATTGAATAAAGCTTTCTCTGAGATTAAACTTCTTGAAAACTTAAAATTGGAAACTTCAGATATGAGATGTCATAGATAGCATTAAAAATTAGGTATCTAAAACCCATTGGTGTCATGTTCCTGTGGGTTGCCTTTTTAGCAAGATCACACAGCTAACTCAGATATTAGGGCATTTGCTTCCCCACCTGATGTGACCCATCTACTGCTTGGAATATAGAAAAAGATAATTTTATGAATGAAAAAGGATTCACACTGGAAGTACAGAAATAATTGATACGGAGTTACTTTCCAAGAAGAAGGAGTACAAATCACCTAGAAGGCTGATGCTGACCATTTGAAATAAGTGCCGTGCTCTGAAATTTTCCTTTAGCTCAGGACTAGTCTCATAATTTCATAACCTCACTAACATGCTGCTGCCATTTGTTTTTGAAGAGACAACCTCTCTCAGTTGCTTTAGGAAGGCAGCCAGCAGGTCAGGACTCATTAACCCCAGCCAGGCAGCAGGGCAGGTTCAGGGGGGCACCTTCCACCAATTCTGCAGGAAGGGGATTGTGCTGGCAGGTGAGCAAAATTACCCAGGGCCCTTACTCAAACATCAGACTTGGTCACTTCAGAACAGCAGCAGCCTGTCAGCAAAGCTGGGAAAAACAGTGAGATGGAGCTGCACTGTTCCAAAAGTCCAGCTTCCTCCCAATGTACCCCCACACACTTCTGCTGCTGCTGTACAGCATTCACAACTTGTATGTGACTTCCTAAAAAGTTATGCTTTATCCCTGTGTGGGTTTTTTGTGGCTTTTTCCTGGTCCTTGCAATATCTTTTGGATTCTTTAGAGCTGTAGGATTGATATATAGAAATTAGTGTGGAGGTAGATGATTAAAATAAAGTGCTCCACTATGGATATATAAAACTGTTCATAACTTAGTAGGCTTAATAAAGTTATTCTCATCACTAATGTCTTCTTAGTACCACACAGTCTCTAGGGATTAAGAGAAAATCTGTTCTTCCATGGAACAGAGGCAGTAATAGAATTTGAAATACTACAAATATATGCAGTAGTTTTAAGCAGATGGAATAATTCTGAATTATGGATGTATTTGCCATGAGTATTGAATACTTTATAGTGGTTAATGCCTTCAATCAAAGGTACCAAGTAATAGAAACTATTAGCAATTTACACATTCTGAATACTCTGTGTGTATAACTAGCAGACAATCTCACGCACTGATGTTAGGATATATTCCGGATGTGTTGTATGCTACAGGTGTGAAAGAAAAAGGAAAATGACTGAGAATAAATGGCAGCTAGAAAATATCAACACCGATGCAATGCATATAGAACTAACACATGGCAAAGGAATCCTTACAGCACCAATATCACACCTTAGTGAGCAACTGGACCCTTGCTCTTCGGATTTGCACAATAGCTCACACTACTGAAAATATTGAATTATGGAAATGTGGGTATCTTAGGCAAGGTAGCTTTTTTATTTTACAACTGATCAATTGGTGAATGATGTTGCAATGCTGGGGAAAAATTAAATTGACTTTCCACTGCACAACAGAATTTAGGTCTTTCCATTTCCCTATGTACTATGACAGTTATAACAATGAAACTCGTAACACAGAAAAAAAATCAATAGACATTGAATTTTAATATAGCATAAGTAAGGAATAAGCCTAAGTTTGGTGGTGTGAATTGTATAAATGACCACTGGCTACTTTATTTGTCAACAAAAGAGCAAGATCTGGAAAATCCAAGGCTTACTTCCCATCTTTATGGTTGATTTCAGGTGCTCGATGGACACTGGAAATCATCTCTGGTGGCCACTTTAGCTACTTTCTGACTAATTTTATGTGTCTGGGACCAAAAATTCTATAAAGGATGTTCTGACACTGCAGAGGATATAATTGCAATAGTATTGTATGAAAATTAGATAAATCCTGTCTCAGTCGTCTAAAATAAAAAAAATACAACTGAGGCCTCACCCTAATCCCTCCCTGGAGCAAGCAGAAACACACATGCATCTCTACAAGGTGAATGAACACATAAGAGATCTAACCCTAATTCTAATTAGTCACCTTGGAGGAAAATAACTTTATAAATTACATTACAGTTAAGATCATTTTGTGCAGTTCCAGTTTCTTCAGTGGAAAAAAAGGAGAAATACACATGAAGCATGCAGAACTTGTGAAAATTCTAGATTCAATGCTGCTTATCAGAACTTTAGGCAAATTTCTGGGCAAGTGACAAACTATGAGCTGTATAAATAGTAAACTAGCCAGCTCATATTTTTTATTCATTTACATAGGTTATTGCAACATTTATTTACCACTCCCTATATCTGTGATTGGAAAATTATTAGCAAACAGAAAAAAAAGTTAAAATTATTTTCAAGCTTGGATATGATCATTTTACTTTATAGTTGTTTATTTAGCTCCCATTGTAAGACTGTGAGGAACCATAGTTTACAGCTTTCAGAAATGTTAGATGCAAAAAGTGCATTTTGTTCTGCTTGGAAAGTAATTGTCAAATTTTGTCCTGGATGACATTTTCACATATTTGCTCCAGGTTAAATGTACCATTGCCACATTCAAATCTGAACACATTTCACAGCAAAGTACCTATTTCTGTCAACAAAAATCAGCTTCTGTGTTTGAAGATGCCACCTGGAAAACTTCAAAGAAACATTTTATCTGGTATAGTTAAATGGATTTTTGTGTGTGCATTACTGATTTCTGTGAGTCTACAATGCTGGTTGCAATGATGATTTCTACATAATTGCTATTTTGACTATTAGCCATGAATTTAACTCTTCCTAGATAAATTTTGTTATCAGTCTGTACTGGCAGTCTACTGTCTTGTGTTGAAATATTTTCATAATCTTTTTAGGTATAAATTAAAAGGAGAAGCCAGACCTTCACAAGGAAAAAATAATATAAAGAGAAAATAAAAGTATCTCCATAAGTTGTTCCGCAATTTTTATTTCCCTTGCTAGCTTTAGGCTCCTATATTTGCACAAAAATTAAATACAGGATTTGATGCAAAGATCATTCAACTCTTAAACTGTTCTGCAGGATATACAACAGACCTGTTCACTTATTTTTGGATATAGAAGCCAATGCCTTTAGTATGGCATGTTATGTGAATGTTAAATTTTGATAATTCAATTTACTTCCTTATAATAATATGCAATTTCAAGGAATAAAAAGCTCAAGCAAAATTGTCAGGGGACATCTATATTCTTATATTAACTTAAATTAGCAGTAAAATCAACATGAAAAAAGAAACTTTACCTATCCTGTCGTCCTAACTGTGAAATACATCCGGCTTGTCTCCCCAAAGAAGTTGTTCAAATTTTGTGCATTCATCTAAAGCAAAACTAATACATTGAATATCCAGTCAAGAGAGTAGCTGAATCATCTGTTGTATCTGTTCCATCCCAAACACCCAAAGAAAGTGCCAAAGTGGGCTGAGGCTGGATAGGAGTAAAGCAACATGTAAGGAAAATACTCAACACATATCCCAACAATATAAAGGTGACAAATAGCAGGAATTCCAGCCCATGAAGCTCTACCATTCACTTTGAACGTGTTTATAAAACCTTATTCATGGTTGTCTGCATTGGCCATAATGATCAGAATTGTGTCAGTGGTAATGATGAAACTTCTTGGAAACCATTTTCTGGTGAGATTTTAAGGGACTTGGGGTTCTACATTTTACTGTGTTTGAGCTGTAGGTTGTAAGCTGGGCTAAAAGCCTGCAACTGGGCATTGGAGGGGAAGGCTGGCTGAGTACTCCAGCTATTTCTGTCAGGGTCAGGTTAAACCGCTTGAGAGAAAGTGATGGGAGAGGGGATTGTGCTTTCCCAACAAACACCAGTGTATGCTCAGCTTGGAGTGGAGGATGAGGCCTGCAGGAATGTTGCAGGGTGCCTACAGTTCATGTGGGCAATAGGAGAAGCTTTTCCTTTGAAAAGCAGAGAACCCAGCTCTGCAGGGATCATGTCCTCATCCCAGCACAGCTGGAAAGGGTCTCTGCCAGGGAGACATAAATGTGTTTGGAAGAACTTAAATTGATGATTTGTCTTTACTAGAGGAAACAAGCCTTGTAAGAACACGGAAGCTATGGAGAACTCTTCCCTAGCCTTTATTTTATCTCATTTGAAAGAACTGATGTTTTCATGATTAAAAGCATTTTTCTTTTCTAGCTCATATATTTCTGTTTAAGTAGGAATTGCTTTTAAATACTGGAAGCCATTGGTATCATCTAGTGATAAGATAATGAGATTCATCTGCCCTAATTAAATGGTGTTCAGTCAAACTAAGCTTCTTCTGTACTTACTAAAAAGAAGTAAGCACTTCTTAAAGGTCATCTCATAATAAGACTAAAGGATAAGTAAAATTAATTGCCCTACAGAGGAATTCTAGAACGACCAGTTTTCACTTGATAGCTAACTCCTAGTGTCTAAAATTGGGTGCTATGACTCCTTTCCTTCTCATACATCTAGTCCTAGTTCTAGCAATATTTCACGTATGCATAAATGTAACACCTATACTTTTGAAGATGGTATTTGATTCTGTCCATGAGTTATGTCAGCAATAATTATCTGACTAGTGATGTATTTTAAAGGAGAACTAAACCTTTGCCTATTCAGTTGCACTCATTTTTTTTTTGAGGATTATTTTTTAATTTGTAATAGAAACTCATTTTTATTAGGAATTATTAGAAGCACTGAACTTTTGTGAAAACTGGATATCCGAAAGTAGAAAGCAAACAAGTTCATGCAGCAAGGCTAAAACTGCATGACTCTAGTGCAGGAGACATTCGATTCAAACTAAATTAGGTTAATATTCTAATTTTAAATTAAATAATTCTATCTATTTCTAATGTTGCAAGTAAGAATTTGCCATATTATCTACACTATTGAAAATGCTTATTCAGCCTAAATGCAAAATATAAACCAAAAGGATATCAAACAATCTGATCAACATTTTAAAAGAACAGCAAGTTTAAAAAATCTCCATCAAAATTATGAGTCTTAACAGAACGTCTCTGTCTCTCAACCATGCAAAGATATAATAATGTTCATGAGTAATGTAAAGCTAATTTTTTTTCCTTATTAAATTTACATCTACACATACAAAGTCACTGCATTTACTGTGTGCATATTATCCTGACAAAATCTGACATTCATAAAAATCTATGAGCTGCAGACATTTCTTAAATAATTTCTCTCTCAAAGACACATACGAGGCCCTTTCCCAGAGCTATCAGTAAAATACCACTGTGGCTCTGAAATCAGGGACATGAATTCAACCACAGAGATAAAAAGTTAAGGAGGGGCTACAAAGACCAGATAAACAATCCACTAGATGGAGAGAGGAATTAATTTGACATATGTGAATCATGGAAGTCTAAAAGATTGTGAAGTCAAAAGAAATTGCTAGGACTGAATGCAAATGAAACTTTATATTGCCACTGTCCACTTAAGAAATTTAACCCCTGGAGTATGGGAAGAAAGAAATTTCACTGCAGAGGTAAGAAATATGACAGGGGCATGCACTGTTTACACATTTGAGAAAAGAATGGAAGCCCCGTACAGACTGACAGGAATAACAACCTTTCATTCAGTGGAGCCTTAGAAGGATTTGAAGCTGTCATGTTGCTGAATGAAAGACTAGTGATGTATGCCTTATAAGTAATGGGGAAAATACAGAAGTAGTCATGGAAGAAAGATTGCTATGAGAACCTGGTAAATATTAATATATACAGAGTCATCTCAATTATCCAAATCACTAGCCAGAAAAACTCTCAATTACTAAAAATAAAATATGTTCTCTGAAGCAAGAAGAGCCAACCAAACAGGAAGAAAGAAGTTCTCCCTGAATTTAAGGGCAGGATATCATGCAGATGCCTCAGAGATGGGCTTTGGTGTCCTTCATTCCTGAGCAGTGAAGAATTTTGATTTTACACAGCAAAAAGCAAAACGTCCTGTAAAAATCCATGTCAGTCATTATAATAACAAGATATGGACTGCTCCTGGGAAGTCGTCTATACGTGATGTTACTCAAATTTGCTATGTTCGTCACTGGGGTGATCACCAGATCTCACCAAACATCACATCAGAAATTATCCAGATCTGAGGAAGTCTAGTTTTACAAAACAATTAAGAAAAACTGGGTTTTTTTATTATGCTTATTGAGGTGCAACATTGAAATCTGTGATATATTTTTTCTGAATTAAATATCTGATTGTATTGGGTAAAAATTACTTAATACTGTGTGCTGCAAAGTGCTAAAAATTAGTCATCAAGCACATAGGAAGAGTAAAAGACAAAAAGGAAGATCATACAAGTAAATACATTGAGTAGGTGTAGGAATTATATGTTTGTTTTTGTTTTTTTTTTTTTATTTTGTATCTTTAACCTTGTGGACGCAAATGGGAATGTTCACGTATGGAGAAAGATGCTATAGAACCCAAGTATGACATATTCAATAAAAAAATAAAGAAAAAACATGACAGAAGCATTACGATTATGTTGGTCCCTTAAGCCACCTTGATCCAAGGCTGACTAAGTTTATTTGAGTACAGCAAGGAGGATTTTGCTGACAGGCTAAACTCCATTTCAAAACTGATAGGCTGCATAATACAGTACATCAAGTAGCACTGTGTTAATGCATTTTAAATGTCAACTTACATGCAGTGCCAGTGCAGAATGAATAAATCTCAGAAAGCAGTCCATCATTTAAACATTTGATTCTGAGCAACAATGATCTTGCTAAAGGGGAAACTTCCTATTGTGGCCACTGGTTGTAAGGAAGGCTCCCAGATTCACCCTTGTCTGTCCCAATCTCTTCTTCCTATCACATAAGACCCAGAGAGTGTGCAGGTCTATTCACATGTTGTACAAGTTCTGAAACAGCCACCAGTTTTATGAAACACACCATTTCAGCTGATTTACTTCCCTATTGCTATGAGCTCTGCTTCTAAAGATCAAGTTTTCCAGCTGCATATCCAGTGTGCTATAATCTTGTGTTTAGCTAATTTTGGTGTCTGTAAATCAGTGATACAGAGTACATTTTTTGTTTGGTGCCATGAGAAAAGCACATCTTAAACCAATTGCTAACCAACATATCTCAGAAAATTAATTCATTAAATCCTTAAAGTCTAGTGTGTGTCATTTTCAACATTCCCTCTTTTTTTCTTCACAACTCAGAAGGAATTAGCAGAAAGGAATAAGTCACAGTTCAAATAAGAAAGAAATTTAAAAAAAAAATTAAAAAAGGGAAAAGACAGCAGCAGCTTTGATAGTCATCCATCACAGCTTCTAAAGTGTCGTAAGTCCTTTGAGCAATTTTTTTCCCCGTGTCAGTTTACAGGCAGTGGCTTTGAGACCATTAGGGCTGGTAGAAAAATAGCAAGCTGTCTGTCTTGTTCACAACCAAAGAAAAGCAAAGATGGAACAATAAGGATGACAGAAGGACTGAAAATAGATGCCTAGTTAAATAAAAAATGGAGGTATCGGTGACAGATGTTCTTAAATAATCAAATATATCTAGACCTTTTCAAATAGAAAAAAAAAAAATGGAAACAGCTAAAAACTGGATTCCTTTCTAGTATTCCTCTTCAAGATTCCAGAGAGATTCTGATCTCAAAGTCAAAACCTCTTGAATCTACCTGGAACAGTAAGAAAACCTCTCAACTACTTTTTATCTTCTACATAATGAAGAAGTCCAGGCACACATTTTGAAACAGTTCTGGAATTAGAATAAAAGCATTATTATAACAAAGAGCTCCAGAACTGCTGGGTGACAGGTAATTCACATGATAGACTTGAACTCCAAAAGAACAAAAGGAGACAGCACTTGCTAAAATTGTTCTCTACTAGACAAAACTTAGTCAACTGTAGTATCTTCATTGGAGTGTATAATTAAAAAACAATTAATCTTTCTACTTAGTTTAACAGTGCAAGTCTAAATAGATCAGAATTAACTACAGTTGAGTACCCTTTGCAGTGTTCTAAGTTATAGGCAATCTTAGGCTTATAGTAAAATATTTGTAACAAAGAACTCAAGAAAGAGAAAACACTACTCAGAATTTAAGACAGATATATATGCTAAATAAGCATTCTAAATATAAACCAAGTGCTTTCTGATACAGAAACAGAGGCAAAACAATCCTCTCATCTGTTTGTAGCATTTGAGGCAACAACTCTGACCTTTTCCTTTTTTTCTCTGTTTGGAAATGTCAAAGCAACAACATGATATTTAATTAATTAATTAATTGATTGATCCTTGCTAAACAGCAAATTACAGTCAAAAAAAGCCTTCATTAAAGGATTACAGAAAATCTGATACCCTTTGCAAAATTCCCTAGACTCTTTTGGGAGAGGTAAAAAGGTTAAAATGATTGCAAACAAAGATTGAGCAAAGAAAATCCTTAGAGTACTGTATTTGCATTGTTTGCACTGACTTACCCACTTTAAACTACATTTCCAGATTTTACTGTTTTTTATTGTCAAAATCTACTTTCATTTAAAGTATTTTTTTAAATAAGGCTACATAAAAAATAACCTTTCAAATTAATGATGTAAAACATCATATACCGATTTTCAAACTGAAAGTGTTTACTTTGCAGGATATTTTTGGAATATATCCATGATTTATGACAGGTGTGTTTGCAGTCTTCTCTGTCTGAGCTTGAATGAGCAAAAACCAAAGCAAACATTCTCTAAATTTTGCATTTCATCTTCTGTCTTATGAAAATAAGGTAATTTACTCATTTAACCCTGCTTTGAATTAAAACTGTAACAGATCTTAACCATAGTAAGTTTTTTTTATAAAACTTATTCTCATTTTAAAATCCAGGGTGTTTCAAGGAAAAAAAAATGGATTTAAACCTCACCTACTATTTCATCACACTACCTGAGATCATGAAATTATTATTTCTTATTGGAAAAAGTGTGAAATACTAAAGCTGAGTTATATCTAAGTACAATTTTTAAAACTTGACATGCTATTGATTCCTGAAAACAAAATATGGAGGTGTTGGTGGTGGAGCACTTAACTAAAATGGCCTCAATGTGAAAGATGAGGATGACACTCCACATCCTGCATAACATCTTTGGTTATTCTCATTGTGCAGTCAGAAATATCACTGAGCTACCTAAATGGCATTTTAGGCCATTACCTAAATGCAGATTCATTCAGTGAAGCAATTCTGTATTCTTTACCTCCTCACATCCTGCTTCTCAAAAGAGAGCCATGGAAAAGGTTACTAAAAACTGAGGAACTGTTGTATCTCAGGGACCAGTAATTAGCAGGATAACAGAGTGGCTCTCCACATGGAGTGCTCCTTGGTCTAGCCCTGCACTTGGGTCTTCCTCAAGTGTGCCTTGGAAGATGAGAACTATCTGGGTAGGTGTGTCAAGCTGCAATGTGCATCAGCAAGAGGGCAGAAGCCCATTTAACATCAGGCCAGTCCCAGTGTCTTTCTGTGTACTCCTAAGTATGTGCAGCAAATACCCCAAAGTTTCACAGGAAGCTGCAAATGAGAAGAAAAGAGATTGATGACGCATGACAGATTGAAAAAAAAAAAAAAAAAGAATAAATGAAAAGGCTTGGTTTTGTGCTGGAACAAAAAATGCATTGCAACGATAGAAATATTGTTTTTCTACTAAATTTGTCTCTTTTACTGACTTTTCCATTAATAAACATACTTGTTTCCAGAAAGAGTTTTCTTTGCATTTTTCCTATCTCATTTTCCTAATACAGATTTAAGAATGTCTAAATGCCCTTAAAACCACTGATTTTTGTAGAGCTTACAGATCATCAAACAACCCATATCTAAGAATAGACAGTGTTAAAAAGTGTAAGCAGTTAGTCTGCTCTATGATGCAAAAAAAAAACAAACAAAAAAAAAAAAAAAAAAAAAAA
>WEIU01012066.1:36601-76899 GCA_013389925.1 Aegithalos caudatus
CCTCAGAGGAAGCATAAAAATCAATAACACAGAGAAATATCTCCAAAGTGCAAGAAAGCCTTTTGGATCCTTACAGTTTGCCAAATGACTTCATGTGAAGCAGCATACGGCACTTTTCCAGGGAAGTGGGCACAGCACCAAGCCTGACTAAGTTTTAGAAGGCATATGGATGGGATTCTTGGGGCTGTCCTGTGCAGGGCCAGGAGCTGGACTTGATGATTCTCATGAGACCCTTTCCAACTTAGAATATTTTGTGTTTCTACAAAATTTCTTTCTACTCACTCAATGAACAAGAAACTTTTGCATGACTAGGTTCAACATTCATGGACACAGATATAGTTTTTACAAGTATTTCATGCATGTAAATATGTTGACATGGCAACTTTATAAAATATGTGTGTGTGTGTGTGTGTGTGTGTGTGTGTGTGTGTCTATGCACAGGAACACAAGCTGGAATAGAGCCTCTTTCCTTTCAGCATGGTGAAAATACAAGCCTGACTGGACACAGATTAAATTCTCAGTAGCACAAAACCTTCTGTGTAGTTACTTAAATGTCTCTTACTGTGTCATCATGACCAAACTACAAAGCTCTGAAAGCGTAACTACCCTTGCTAACCTGTGTTAATCAAAAATGATCACAATGCTTCTTCAAGCAGTCAGAAATACAATAGGTACCAGAAAAAGTCCATTAAATAACACAAGAACCTGTATGTATTCAGAGTGAATAATCTACCTTATCAAAGAAGAAAATACATCAGATGTAATACAGTGTGACAGAGAAAGAGTTTCTCAATAATAGTAAGACTTTAAGAAAAGAAACAGGCAGTATAAAATCAGGTGCATTGTTATGATCATCTAATCTGACTTCTCATATACCAAATACCATCAAACCTGACCTGGTCATCAAGTCCACAACTTCCCAGCATGAAGTGTAGCTACCTGAGAGACTTCAAGCCATATTTAAAAATACAAGGAACAAAATTCCTTAGAATTATTATTTATACTTCTTCTCCTGTTTCTGATTAGCTATGGCAGCCTGCTATGCTTTTTTTAAATGGATCTAAGGAAATTTTGCTTCTGAGTTCTCCTCTTTGTACAAGTACTTCTTGACCTTGGCAAAGATAAAATCAAATTCATCTAAGCTCTTCTTGAGAGCAGGCTTTCTCAGACTGATACTATTCTTACAGCTTTTTTCCTAATTCTGTCCAAGATCTCAACTTCCCTTTGAAGTGTTTCAGTGTTTTTTGGGTTTCATTAATGCCAGAAAGGTAGAAATGACATCTTCTTATATCTCTACGAGATGTTTCCCTGCTTTGTAACCAAAAGACCATGAGCATTTTTAACAGCTGTAGCATCTGGAGAATTCATTATTAAAAGAGAAAGCGGCATTTTTACAGGAGGCTGTATAGGAAGACAAAAGGTCGAGTAGGAGGAACTGGTATGTGTTGCTTTTTCTGATACAGTGTGCTAATGTCCTTCTTTTCTCCATTTGTAGCCTTCCTTTTCAAACCCCATAATCTCAAAAACATTTGGAAAAGTGTCCTAAGTGCATGCAATTTGGAAAATGGCAGGAGCTTTTCTAATGCAAGGCTGTAAGTCAGTGTCACGATCAAGAGGGGTATGCGTTCCTCCCCCAAGGTCATGTATTTTCGGTGTGGATTACTTGGAACATTCCTTTTTCCACACTTTCATGTGACTGCATCACATTTCACACTTCCACTAGTAATTTTCTTTCCCTTCTACTGGTGCATAATTTCATCCAAAGAAATAGTCTGTTTTTCTGAAATATCTCTCACATCAAGATACTTTTAAATGATACCAGCAACTTCCTGAGACATTTTCTCCCTTTTACGTTTCTGTTCTTTTCTGCAGTGGCAAGTCTCTTTTAACATGTTGTTTCTTTTCCTCAGTGTTAATCTCTCTTTACTTTAGCTGTTCTTTACTTTTTCTTTAAACACTTATGTTTTCAAATTAACTTTGATCTCTGTGTGTGGGTTGGCCTGGATAATACTGCTTTTTATCTCTGTTGTATGTCTGCACCTTTTTCTCCATTAATCTTCCAAACCTATAAATTATTGCAGAACATATTTCTATTTTCCCCTCACTGCTTCCGCCACAGAGAATTCACACTGACTTTTGACTTACTACTTTAAGTTGTCCCACTTTTATCATGCTCAGCTTTTTGAGAAAGGCTGTTAATATCTTAGGGCTATATTTTGAACTCAGAGAAATACTTGTAGCTTCAAGCACCTTCAGTGGAAATCTGTAGGCATCTTTCTGAGATGAGTTTGACCTGTCCACAAACTAGGTTAAAATATGTTCCAGTGCATGGAATATGTTATCTCCACTGTCATATCCACATCTATGTAATCTTTATCTATATCTAAAATCTTTATCTATATAACCTATATCTATCCATAGCTATTCTCAATTATGTTGTGTCTCATTTTTGGCACATGAGCAACCACATCTTTTTGCAAGTTAGTCCTACGAAAAATATAAAAAATAAAGACAAAATCTCTTTTGGACTCTATAAGACTACAAATTAAAATAATGTTTCTCTCACTTGGAATTTTAAAGATATGGATGAATTTTGGAATATTGAAAACATAAAAAAGTTGAAATCTTCAGCTTGGACTCCATTGGGAAGCAGAAGAATTGCCATGCCCGTGACCATTTTTGAAACATGAAAACATCCTTGTCATCCACAAAACCCTCCAGTGATTAAGGTGGGAGAAATATATTTTGGGTATGCATAGAGCACTCTGTGTTACAGTATCAAAGGGAAGCCCCCCGCTGTTAGGCCAGCATGAATTGAGCACTGACCTTGCACAATATCAAAGCCCTAGTAGATAAATGTTTGCATATGTTTGATTTGCTTGTCCTCAGCTGCATGCTATGTTCTTCAATAAAACAGGATGCCAAATGACACTTCTTAAAGGAATGGAAGATTGCTCTTTTTCTGAGGTGTGGTGACAGAGTTCAGATGGAGAATACATGGAGAAGCCAGTCATCAGCCCCCAGAGGCAGTGGCAGGAGTCCTCATCAGGACCAGAAGTCACAGAGTAGAATTTGAGGCAACACAGAAAGTTTCTGAGTCAGCTGAAAGTAAGTGTGAATGCAAAGACTTGCACTAAGCAGAATAAATGTTTTTTGACACTTTTATTGCTAGTCACTTTGAGATTACACTACTTTAAAAGGTACTTAAGCTTGTATTTCTAGTACAACCAAGCTTTGGTGGCTTAAAGGCTTTTGTTTGGTGACTCACTAGAAGGAAACAACTAAGTGGATACTCTTCACAGTTCTGGCCCCTGCTGGAAAAAAATGTTGTCTTCATGATTCTGCTTGTTTTATTAGTCTGTGACTACATGTGAAGGAGGGGTTCCGTGCCTTTCCAGCAAGCTGAAAAAGCCAGGTTAGAAAGGATTGATTACCTATGCATCAAGGCATACCTATTGAGTACCTATGCATCAAGGCACCATTAATGCAGCATGCAGATTGGCAGCTCCCTCACAAGCATAAGGCACAGACAATGGCCCATACTCATTTTGTCTCACTGATCTGTCTCTCCTGATATCTGTAAGTGTTTCTGCTTTGAGACGAGCAGCCTCCAGTGCTTGGGATTAAGGTCTATCTCCATTAACTTCTCCATGTGATGACTTCTCCAGGGAAAAAAGGTACACCAAAAACATTCAGTTTGGGACTTGCATGGTTCAAGAACACTCCAAACAGCAACAGGATTATTTTTCACAATTATCTTCATTCTGAAATGTCCATAATATTAAATTGTGTTTTTCTTGGAGAGAAAAACATTGTTTTATGTTAATTGTGACCATAAAAAAAAGGGAAGGCACTACAATGTAAGAATGAATTTCCACACAAACATACTTTGAAAATAAAAGTGCTAAATTAAACTTTATTGCATGAGCTAACTATGTACAATGCAGTTTTTATAACAATGATATATCGAATTAATACAAATTTTCACAGGCTTGAATGAACTCTGTGCTGAATCAGGAAGGTACTTTTTTACTATTTTCTAAAAGTAACTGAACTGCTGGTCTCTTTATCAAGACGACAATTAATATTCCCCTGATTGTTTCAACAATTAAGGAATATGCCATACATAAACAAATGCTTTTCATTGGCATAAGGATAATTTTATCCCATGTTCTCTATATTCTGAGACAGCTTGAATACAGATGGCTTGAGATAATAACCACATTTGAAGAATAACCTCTAAGCTAGTTTGTTCTAGCAATCACGACTTAATCTCCAAATCCACTTACTTTTGGGGGTGATACAAATACTGTTTATCAAACGCCGTGGTTCAAGATTATTTCTTTTCACAATGGCCTTCAGAGCTCAGTGGTCTTTCTGTCAATGAGAGGTGTCTAGAACAGTTTCAATCTTCATGATGTCAGATAAAAGTTAGATTCAATTATGATCTGGGATTAAGAAAAGACCAAAATGAATGTTAACCATGAACAAATCCTTTAAATTGTCAGATTATGATTGCTTTGTTGACATCTTTAATAAATCAGACAGAATATTTACATTTTTCTATTCAGAGTGGGAACTACTGAATATTTAAAAGTTCTGTGTTTGTATTTTCCTAAAATTCTATATTAGATAAATAAAGAATAATGCCAAACTTGACCACATGGAGACATATTGTACAGGGAAAATACTACTGCCTTGGCTAGACGTTTTTCTACAGTAATATTGCCTAAAAATAAAATTGATAGCACTTAAATTTAAGAACAAAAAATAGATTAATCATAGTTTGAATAGGGCATGAGCTCCTTTGAAATTTTTACCACACTTGCTTTTATACTTGTAAATCAGCCCTTGATTTTTTAAAATGTTAATTAGTCCTTCCAATATAGTCATAGGCTCAAAACAGTTGTTTTTAATAACAGTAGCAATTTCAACACAGTCCCCTTGTTTTTCTCAATGCCTTGTTTACTTTTCAACTCAAAAGATAAACACAATTAATTTAAAATTTAAAAAATCCTACTTGGATAATTTCTATTATTCTGGGAAGAAATAATCTTCAAACAATATCATTTTGGTATTTAGTCCATCAGAAAACTCTTTGGGTCACTTTCTTTCTTTATTATCGTCCATGCAGGACTCAAAATCAATTTAAGGAAACACAGATTTATCCGTGGTCAGTTGCTAGGGATCAGTTTATATTCACATTTTACAGACTCAATACTGTTCTGTGGGCATGGACCATCTATGTTCATGGTGTGAATCAAGGGGCATACACAGTTGCACAGAATTTTTTTTAGCTCAGAATCTTTAACACCTCATCAAAAGTTGCCTCTCTGATAAGGACCATATCTTCTAATCTGTTTAACACATCCCGTGTGAGATGACTACTCTCTCACAGAGGTCTATGGACAATTCTTATCATGTATCTATCACTGGAGCATATTGCCTGCTGTCCTTGTACAGCATCTGAGGTTCACATCATACCTTGGCATGATGTGGCTCAACCTTCAGAAAAGGGTTCAAATAAAATGGAAAGGCCTTGTCAGCATACAACAAAACATCGAGATGCTGGCTCTGACAATGACCACAAATAGATATGACCAGAGAATGTGAGAAATTAAAATCTAGTAGCATCTCCCAAAAAAAAATGTTTTACTCACCTCTAACAAAAGGAACATCATAAGGCAAAGATGATTATATCTAATTACTCTTGACAGGTTTTTTTTTGCCAATGTGTCCAGTTGCTCTTGAAAGACACTAACTTTGACAAGATGCTGTTGCAAGGCATTTCACAGGCTACTTACTGGCTATTTGAAAAATGCCTGACTTTTATTTACTTTGGGCCTAGTATTTTCCAACTTAATTTCATTTCCCCAAACCCTTTTTCCAAAAAATACTTTGGTCAGTGAGTAACCACCTTCTCAATGTCACTTTTCATCATGCAGCCTCCTAACTAGTCTTCCTCACTCATCTCTTTCTCATCTAGAAGAGTCTATGTTCACTTAGTTCATACTCATACAGAAGGTGTTAAACTCTGGAGAAATCAACTCTATCACCAGCAAAAACTGAAGGACATCTTTTCTGGGGATGTTTCCCAGCATCTCATCACCACAGCTCCGAGTAGTTCCCCTTTCCTTTTTCCTGAGGGCCAGAGGACCAGTTCCCAAACATGTGAGTCCCAGTGGGTTCAGCACTGTCAGGAGAGCAGTATGGTATCACTGAGTGTCACACAGGATCTAGAGCCTGCAGCAATGATGCATCCCACACCCAGTCATCAGGGCAGGGACCTGGGACTGAAGGGCTGTTGCTGAGCCCTGAGTGACCATCCCAGCTCTATGTCCCTTGAGGATGAGTGGTGAGGTGCAATGGAATTGAGATAAAGTGGCTCCAGAGCTTGACTCAACTTCTTAGTGCTGTGCTATTGCAGTGCTTACCTCCTGTTCATTAAAGGTTGTTCTCTTGCATAATCTCTGTCCTTCAGGGGAGTGTCATGAGCTCCTTTTACTTGGCCTATTGAGGTATTATAGCTGGACAACTTTCTCAGGTAGGAAGAGTGAGATGTGCACCCTGTGGAAGGAATTATTCTCTGTGTCCTGAACACAATTTCCTGCCATCAGATCTACTTGAACTGTTCAAGAATAAACAGAGATCAAACTGGTAAGTCTGTACTGTCGACATCCAGGACCAGAGCCCTGCAGAGAAATAGAAAGAAAAACAAGATGACAGTGGGGATGAGCCAGCCTTATTTCAAAAGGCTTCAGAAGGAGAAAATCAGATAGACTGGCAGTTACATGACCTTTAAGCCAAGTCCTTGTGTGTGGCAAGATCATCTGCCTCCAAAGACCAAAAAGACATTGACTTCTCAAGTGCCCTCACAAGCTCTCTGGCTTTTCCTGGGGAAATGACCAGCTATCAGTGAGCATATCTGTATAGTTACATTTTATATTTACACCTTAATTCAGTTCTGAATTAAAAACTACCTTCTATTCAGTTTTTATTTCCACTGCCTTTTTTCACCTTCAAGATTCCAGAACCAGAATAGAAGGCAGAAAACTGATAAACATTGTTAATTGACCATGGAGGATTAGGGGCACACAAGAAATCATAAATCTATGAGCTGACTAAAATCCTGTAAGAGGTCGTTTGAAAATGTTTCTAGTGCTATTGCTCTTATTAAATGATTTATCTGTGTGGATTTTTACAGGAAGAGTTTTCCCTACAATTCTCAAGAATTAAATGTCAAAATGGCTGTGTAGGGAAGGAACCATCCGTTAGATGTTTCCAAACAGGAATGTTTCATTGACTGCTTCAAAGCCAGTTACTGTCAAGTACTTTTGAAGAGACCTATGTGTGTAAAACAGAAATCAGGAGGCTGAACTGCCCCGACAGCCTTTTTGCACCACAGTTGCTTGTTTAAAACAAGTTCCAGTCAAGAATAATTGAACTCGGTTCATATTAAATTGTTGCTCCTTAGCTCTGTGAAATGAGGTAGGTGATCACAGTCCGTTCCCCATTAGCCTGTCTGCTCTGCTAAAACCACCTGCACAATTGAAACTAATTGGTGCCCTCAACAACAGTATCAACAGAGAGGATACAATTAAATAGTAATGGATTATGAACTATATCCTCCCCCTAAAGACATGATACCTTTAGATACTGGCAGTGAGCAAGTTCGCCTAGTTGGAGCTTGGAGAGGGGCTGAATTTACTCCAGTGGGCTGCCAGTCAAGATCCAGTCACAAGCAGAAATGCAAGTCTATGCACAAATGAACATTAATAAGGATATATTTATTCAGCTGGAATATAGGCAGGCCTAGAGCAGGGGAAAACACATCCTACTCTATTTGAATTTGAAGGGATCAAAGTGATATGAGCCTCAGAGCTATCAAGAGGCCATCAGACACAAATCTCATGAGGGATTCCTAAACTCCCTTTCCTCTAGGGACTCATCAATGCAGCAATAAAAAGCAAATAGCATTGACTCATAGGGCAGCATGTTTAGAACAGGCTGAGAGTATATGTACCAGGTACAGTGCTGCTGCTGGTAAGAGCAACCTCTGACCAAAAACTGGGCTGTTTTCACCCATCAGTGAGAGCCAGACCACTGAAGCCTGGTGTACCTCTAACAGAAACAGTTCCTCTTCTAAGCCAGCCAGTTGGATTCATCTTGCTCTCTGCTGTGCTGCTCCTCAAAGGGCAGTGTGTAGGAAAGGCATGAGCATGTCATTCAGGGGCTGCATCTTAAGGAATTTTATGTAGACTCATAAAAATGCTTTTATTGGCTTTTACAAATATATGAGCACTTGTGCCTCTCTGCTACTCTTTTTAATATGGCAGTTTATACTTTGAATTTCTATAGGGTGCTTTTTTTCTAAGGACTGTAAAATGATGAAAAGGTAGCAACAAAGAAAACTTCATACTGCAGCTGGAAGAGAAGCAAAACTTTTCTGCTTGTGTAGCTATTTCCCCCTCTCTACAGGCCAGTTTGGAGTTCAGATCATCAACTCCAGAGTCAGAACTGAATGCCAGGCATCCTTCCATACACTCCAACAAATATTAAGCATTTGCTCTAGCTATATTTGATGCCTCAGAGGGGTTGATGCTCTGACACAGCAAAGAGAATCATTTACTGTATTGTTCTGCCTACATATATGACAGTTCAAAGCACAATACCTTGTGCTTCTTCAGATTTTTCTGTGTTTGTTCAACAGAGAATTGCTACTCTCTGCCAACCTCTGTTCAAAAACATAAAATATCTGTAGCACAGCTGGAGTGATATCTGTCAATGCATCGACACGCACAAGCCATAAAGTTGTTCAAAATAAATTGTAAAAACAGCTTCTGGTTTCAAATAATGACTACACAACAGAAGGTTCGCTCTCAGAGCATTGGTTTAAGATGCATCAGACGTGTGGCTCTCTCTTGGATGCACACAAAGTCCAGATTTCTCAGAAGTGATTAGAGTGCACAGCTGCTCCTGATGTGACTCTTACAGTCAAATTTTCAGATGACTTATTTAGCAAACTGATCTGCTTTGAAAGTCCAGCCCTGGATATGAATGATAAAGCCCCTATTCGTTTTTATAAAAAGGACAAGTCAAAGGTCAACCACCAAAAAAACCCAAAAATCTAAAAATTAAAAAAAAAAAAAACAAAAAAAAAACTTCTGCATTTTTGAAGAGGTGATGCATTAAGCACCTGTAAATTTTCCCTGATTATATTAGGATAGAAAGATTCTTAAACTTGTGAGTGTTCTAATACATAACTCTCCTCCTAATTTTCATGCATTTAAAATTTTTGAGTAGGAAAAAATAAATCACCAAAACTAGGAAAAAAAATTAAAAGATGCCTAGGATTGCACATGAAACATTACCCACATGAATTGAGAGTGAATGTCAAAAAAAATTTCAAAGTGAATGTGTAAAACACATTCAGTCTACAACTGAGTGCTCATGAACCTTTGTTTTTTAGACATTAACATGATTTTCTGTTCAGCTGGCAGTTTCTTCTCTCCACCCTGGAGTGAATGTAAATGGTATCCTCTGGTGATTGTTTAGGCACTGGCAAAGAGCTAAACAATGGCAGTGCAAGCGTGAGTCATCTGTGGCAATGCTCCTGCTATTTGCAGTCTTGCATAAGGGACTACTGCTGATTTATTTCTCAAGGGTCATCAAAGATAGAGTCTGCAAGAAATGCCACTTTCTTACAGCTCTCTGTTCATTCCTGAAGTAGCACAGAAAAAGAAAGAAAAAGTATCATAGATCCACTGTTCTCTTCCTTCTTGAATTGCTTTATAGTGCAAAATCTCCCTTCTACCATGGTTACCAAACTAATTTTTCCCAATCAACAAACCTGTGTTTTCAGTCCAATCAGATCAGAATGGACATCAGGAAAGGTTATATGTACTGATCTTTTCATTTTAAAAATAAAAATACTTCTGGACAGGCACATTTATACTAGCAATGCAAAAATTTATTTTTACAAGTCTCCTTCATGCTTATTTGCATCTCACAACAGAACATGAGCAAAAAGGAAATACTATCTAGTACTAAGACAGAGAAAACTGTTGAAAGGCAAATGCATTCAATTGAAAAGTAACATTATTTGGGACCTTGCTGAATCATACATCACTTTGCAACCATATTTTCAGACTTTGTGAACATCTTAACCAAAGAACAAAATCTAATTATGCAATCCTGAGCATCCTGATATTCATGTTTAATGAATATATACAGTGTTATTCAAGTCTATCCTTCACTTTGATTAAATTCCCCTTTTAAGAAAAATGTATTGAAACACAATTGTTCTTTAAAAGAACTCAAGAGACAGGGTAGCAAAAAAACCCAAAATCCTGATCAACTGTTTCAATTTAAAGAGCACACAGTAAAGCCATTAGAAGATAAAGCTACGTGTCTTTAGAATACATAGCAATAAATAAATTAAATCACCCAGAACAAATAGCACCAGCTGCTCCACAGATAAATATAGAAACTTGGAAATATAAAGGATAAAGTACTTCAACCTAAAATAAAATAAACAGTAAGAGGCAGAGAAATGTTGTCTTAGTCTCAAAAGCCTTATGTTACCCATTTATTTTGTACTGAGTCCATTTATTTTTCTCTCATGCTCTTCCCTCTGTGCACTCAGTGCATACTAAACAGTCCAACATGAACTGTACCATGCTGTGTTTAAACTCAATCGTGCCTAAGCTTACCTGTGACTTTGGAGACAAGGGTTATTTTCAGGTTTGGAAAATCTCCTTTTCTTCTCCTCCCATCAGCATCTAAAATGTCATTTGTGATTTGGCTTTGCACCCCCTTTATTGACCATTCGCATGGTAAAAGGAAGAAAGCTGAAAGATAATTAGATTTTGAGTCTGGGTGAGTAATTTTAAGAGCTTTGCTAGTCTGACTCCAGGATATATTTTGTGTCAACCTCAGCTTTGTTCATTCAGTATAAAAGGCTGCATGTTACAAGATAGCATGATTCAGCTTCAGGGTTATGGAAAGGCAAGGGGTGACATCCTCAGAGCTTAATTATGTCAGCCTTAATTTGAGTTTCATCATTGTAAGTGTAAGTCAACATGTTTAAAGTTGACAAAACTGATCTTTCAGTAAGCAAAAGCAATTAATTTAAAAGATGCTGGATAAATGAAATTGAGAGCAATAAAATAATTTACACTAGGAAACATACCCTTCAACACAAAACCCAAACCAAGACAAAGTACTTCATCTTTTCAAAACTACTGTGAAAATAATAGATTTCCAATTTTGTTACAAATGAACTAACGATTTACACAAAAAACACACAGATTTTTCCATGAAATGTTAGTTATCATGAAACCCTGAGGGTTAACATACCTTCTTTGCATCTGCAATAAACAGAAGGTAGAAGAGCAGGAAATCAACAATTTTTTGGCACAGGAAATGGTTACTCACAAAAGCAGTGTTTTTCTGAGAAACCTGGTGTTCTGTGCAATGTATTGCAGCTCATCTCAATTTGACCACAGCACCCAGATGCCACACACTCAGATAGTGAGTCCATTCAAGGAAGGCACTTATTAAATGGCTCTCAAAGTTGGAACAACTTGGATGTCCTTTCATTTTGCAGTTAAACTGATGTAAATGCTTTGACAGTGCTGCAATGCTGTCACAGCTGTGAGAAGGTAGGGGAAAAAAAAACAAAAAAAAAACAAAAAAAACCAAAAAAAAAAACACACCTTAATGAAGGATCAAATTTTCTCCCTGCAGCTTCTTCATTTCCCTCAACTGAACTGGACTGTGTGTCTTATGTACAAGCTGCAAACTACTAAATCCCCCTCAATCCTCCTTTATTGGTTATGCACATTTATACCTAAAATAGATTTTCCAAATTTCTCAAAGCTTTCCTTTTTTTTTCTATACTTATTAACACTTATGAGATTTTCAGTCTTAGTAGTTTTTCAAACCTTGCAAGCATCTCTAGACACTCTAGACTTTCCATGTAACTCTCATCCCAGTTCTCTCAGGTCTTTTAGTGACAAAAATAAAGATTCACCTCTTTAAAATTTAGCTATGGAAAAGTTCAGCTGTCTAAATTGGTCACCATTGGATCAGTCTGTAGAAACAGGCATATCCAAAGGATGATGTGTCACCTCTTAAGACAGGCAGCTTTTTTGATGTCAATTAACTTCCAGACATGTAAAATCAGACAAAATGGATACTACTCACATGGCCTGTATTTTACCAGATCTAGCCCTTCACCCTTTTTGCACTCTGTATTTGCAATTCTATTTATAAAATGGGATTTTAAGCCCTCTACAGGGAAAGTTAGATGCAAAAATGTTTATTCCATTTACTTGGAGTATTTTTATGATGCACTTCTTTTGTATAAATAGCTCAAATTTCATTGCCTTGTTTTGCTTCAATATCAGATTACAAATTCATGTTTAATTTGCTGTCCTCTCTCTTCCCTAAGGTCTCTTTTAGCTTTACTGCTCTTTCCATCCCACTTAGTATATGTTTTCCAGTTTATTTTCTCCTGCATGCTTTAATTCTCATTTCTGCCATCTGAAACTCTTTTTACTGTATTGGAGCCCTCAGGCCTTTTTTTACTTTTCTCCCTTATATCCCTTACATAGTTCATGTCCTTGAAAACAAATTTTAAAAACTACATATCTCAATCCTCTGTCCAAACTAGATTGTTTCCTAATCAAGAAGCTATATAGGTCTGGCAAACTACTCAAATGTTGTTGTTGGAAAGTGAAGTTTTGATGGAAATTGTGATCAAAATCTCTTTTACTGAAATTCATCACATATATCACAGGCAAACTGAGCAGGGCAAAGCATTTCTGACCACATCTAATTCTAATTTATTTTTCAGCAGCAGACTGGTTTATTTGCTGTAATATGCTAAAATTTTCAGTGACAGCTGGAATGTGGGTTTAGACAGCCTTTGCACTGTAAAGTTCATTACTGCCACAGGGAATAGGAGAAGAGTTGTTTTTCCTCACCCTGAAGAAGAAAATCTTAAGCCAGAACAGTGAAGAAGATCAGATTTAAGAAAATATAGAGGGGAAAAAGCATAGGTCATCATAGCAAATTCTTTTGATCAAGAATATACATAAATTGATAATCTTTGCTCCCATTTTGGAATCCCTTCACAAATTTGAAGGAAAAAAGGTCAAAATTATTTCATATTGCATTCATAATTTTGTGGGTTTTAATGGGTGAACATTATGAAAAACAACAGGAACACTACAAATCATAATTTAGTCATGATATAACCATTCTCAATGCATAACAGCTATAAGAACTTGTGGAAAATGTGGTATTGGTATTGGCAGTGTTGCTTGCTAGGCTGTGGGCTTCAGATGACCAGACAGTGGGTGGTATTTCTTCCCTCTTGCATCAGAATCACAGGCAAAGCTTCCATTCCAGGTGTCTCCTTTCACCTGTGTAATGATATACTGAAGTAGGGAGTAACGATCAAGAAGAAAAAATTCTGTAAGAAAATGGCTACAAAATTATAAAATTAGGGAATGCACATTACTTGTTTAGAAAAGAAATTTAAACTTTCTGTTTAAAATAAGTAAGATGGTTACTTTATTTGAGAACAAAGGATGGGAGAAATTTGCCATTTCCCAGAGTTGCAAATTTCAGGCAGCCATGCCACAGCTGTCTGTTTTGAGAGAAGCCTGAAAACATGTTGTGCTGGTTTATCACGGATAGTAAAAACCAATTAGTGATTGACTTTGAAACTGACAACCAGATTAGCCAATTAAATATAGGGATACACCTCTGGGTCACACAGGCTTAAAATCGGGAGAATGGTAGGAAACTTCCCTTTTTCTTCCCTGCCTTGGAAGAGGTAAACTAGCCCTGGCTCCCGGGGGGCTGGGCCCAGCCGGCCCCTGCCCAGGCCATTCCCAGGAAGGTGTCGGGACCAGTGACTCCCAGGCCAGCGGAGGGGAGGGCAATATGTCCCTTCCCGGCTGGATCGGCTCTCCAGCAGCAGTAGAACACCACTCCCCCATGTCGGGGGAAGCCGTGCGGGGCCTGGCCCCAGGAGGGGCCAGCAGGGGGAGGGACGGGGAGCCTGCAGAGCAGCTCCGAGCTGGGACACCCCGGATGAGACCGAGGGTGGGGGCAGGAGCCATCCCCAGCCAGGCCCTCCCAGATCCCTCCTGGTGAAGTTCTCTTCCCCCATCCCTGCGGCTTTTGAAAATCCTAGAGGCTGCTGCCCGGCAGAGACCATCTGACCATCTGCAGGCCTGGGTGAGAATGTTAACTCTTCTCTTGACAGATGAGACTATTTAAAACCCTGAACCTCCTTTTGAGTAAAAGGAAAAGGACAAAGTGATTGAACATAGAGAAGACAGAGCATGAAGTCAGTGAAGAGAGTGAAAGTCCTAAATGGAGGAGGAGTGGCCTCATTTGGCTGGACTTTTCTTGTGAAACCATGGATAATGGTCTATTTCCTGTAGCATATAAATGCTGTTTGGGGGGATGCATGGCTCTAGTTAAAAGTTGTAGACTGATATAATTGAGATTTAATAGAGAATTTTGAATAGAGGAAGAAAAAGTGATATGAAGCCCTTTGCTCCTAGGGAAAAAGGAGATCTCTAGTTTTAGAGATGGAGATGATTTTAGAGATAGAAGAGAATCTCTGTTTTATATTAGAAGAGGGATCTTTAATCAGTACCCCTAATAAGCTGATAGGCCCATATGAAGCCACAGGAAAGGCTGCTAAAGGGTTTGCAGAGGTTTCTTTTGAGTGGCTGCAGATTCATGACATGGGAGCCACCAGAGGACTGTTTCTCTTGTGGCAATATCTCCATGGGACTCTTAAATGAGACTCCTCTCCCAAAGAACTGATGGAAGATGATTTTTTAAATGGTGAAACTGACTGAAAGTCATGTTTTTTCTCTTAATGTTTTTTGTGAGAAAGTGAATTACACAGGGGAAGAGTGTTTTGAAAGTTTCATTTTGATTCCTTTTTCCTCCTTTTAGTGTGTGTTAATAAATTTATCATTGTACCTTTAAATTGGGCCTGCTTGCTTTTCTCCTAATCCTATCTCACAGCAGAAAAGACACTTAAACTGCTACACTAAATCTGGCAACTAAAGACAGGTGAACGTGAAACCACTACACATGTATACCATGCAGCAAAAGATAAAAAATCTTCCCAACACTCCTTCAGAAGCCAAGCCTGAACTATGCCCTGGGTAAAAGCAGAGAAAATCTTGGTAATACCACAGGTCCCTGTGCTTTAGTTACTAAATAAAGCTCAGAGAGAGTCCTAATGTAGACAAAGACTGCAGGACTGCTGCTAATTTAAATTCAGGAAAAAATTTTCTCTTAAGCTCATACCTGGCAACTGCCAGCTTCACACACACTGTATGATCAGGGCACAGCAACCAGACACCTAAGGATGTAAAGCCATTAAAGGTACAATTTCACCCTATCTATGTCTACTTGCTCACTTCCAAGGCTTCAGAAGACAGTGAATGCAGACATAAAGAAAGCCAAATAGAGGTCAAGATTAGAAACAGGTGGCTTATTTCTAACCAGTGCTGAATAGAAACTCAGCAACATGGACATGATTTTTCTGGCAATAGCGTTTCTAAGGGACACACCAGGTATGTGAAAATTGTCACTGCAAACTTGTGTCCTGGGATAAAATGATTTTCCAGGATCCTATGACAAATCTCACTTCATGAAATCTTGTATTTCCAGTGTATCCCTTTCCAAAGTGTATCACATTACTTAAAAAACAGTTTAAATTATTCAGACCCTTCCCTCTTTGGCAGACACTTCCAGAAACATACTTCTTGAATGGATAAGGAGCCTTCTTCCAATTTCCCCTCTAAATTTATTCATGGACAATTTACAGCCATTTGATCTTTTGCCAATACTATCCTTTAACTTAAATAATAATACTCCTACTCCTTCCTTAATATTTACCTCTGTAGTATGTCATTCATTCATTTAATTCATTCAGTTTAAAATAATCCTTATAAATGGGGAAATGTTGTAGCTATAAAATGAAAATGCACTATGATGACCTTTACTAAAATTGGGCACTAACTTGATTTTATTAAGTATCAGAAACATTATAATAGATATTAAAATGTAGTGATATTCCCACATTATGCAAATCTATCTGGGCTCATTTATATTCTTTTTGTCTTTCCTTTCTATGCAGTCCAGTTTCACAAATGAAGAAATTTTAATAGTTAGCCTAGATTTTTAGAGAATCATTTGCATATTTATGTCTGCAAATA
Source organism: Aegithalos caudatus (assembly GCA_013389925.1). Taxonomy (NCBI): domain Eukaryota; kingdom Metazoa; phylum Chordata; class Aves; order Passeriformes; family Aegithalidae; genus Aegithalos; species Aegithalos caudatus. The sequence goes on from WEIU01012066.1 coordinate 52,864, forward strand.
AAAGATGAGAAAATACATGTTCAGAAGGTTCAGTAGCTTATGTAACTGATCTGGTATTTCTGCAATCTCTCTTTTAGGTGATAATTATTACAGTTGTCTGTACAAATTAGTTACTTAAAGGTACACACATTTTGCACCCAGTCAGAAGAGAAATTAAAATCTGGACTGGGCAATTAATAAGTCCATCCAAATCTGTCAATGCTATTATGTTCAGTAGACTAAATATTCAGCACCAAGCTACTAGTCTTTTCCATTATGCTTTCCTGTGGTTAAACCTGCACTGAAATATTTTGCATTACCTGTACAGAAGGCATCTGACCTGTGCTTTTTAATATACAAGTATTATCAAGTTTGCCTATAATAGTGTATATGATAGTACCAGTAAAACAGTCTAATGAAAAGATCTATTCCTCTGACTCAGAAGATTGGAAAACCTGGATTTTCTGAGAGAATGAACTGATAAAAAAGGTTTAGGATTTTCTTAAAATGTCATGTCCTTAAAGCAAATGTTTGGTCTGGAGTCAAAACAGAAATATGCATTGCCAAGAAATTCTGGCCAAATCACAGCCTTTGACTGTAATATTGTTCCTTATACTGAGAGCAGAACCATATATATATTAAGACAACAAAATTCATTCATCAACACACGTGACCTCTAGGATGTCTTTGCAGAGTCACAGTGTGGTCAAGGTTGGAGAGGACCTCTGTCAGTCATCTGGTCCAACTCCCTCCTCAAGCAGAGCCATCAAATGCAGGTTGTCCAGGGCAAAATCCAGATAGCTTTTTAACATCTCTAAGGATGGAGAATCCACAACGTCTTTAATCACACTCACATTAAAAAATGTTTCCTTGTCTTTCAGTTTTTGCCCATTTCTTCTTCTAACATCAACTTGGCCCAAAGCATCTGCTTTACAGCCTTTTGATCTGTAGCAGGTATGAAGAAGAGACACTTGTGACACTTTCAACTGCTGGTGAAAGGCATACTCTTCTCCATATGCAGGTTTTTGACTTTCTGCATTGGCATATTTCCCCAAGCTACATGAGTGAGGCTGAGTATGACACTGCACAATCCCGCAGTGCTGCTGTCAATATGTTCCTAGGCTCTACTGAGTTATTTTCATTGTGTCAAGCAGGCAATTTCTTCCTATGCAGAACTACTACTAGGCCATAAACAATAGACAAAAATTGGGCCTTGGCGCCTTTTAGTGCCAGAAACAGTCATGGAGGGGGAAAAAAGTGTGTTTTCAAATGGAAGAGTTTCATATAAAAAACAAAGTATTAGCCCTTTAACACATGTGATCCTCTAGTGAAAAAAATATCAATATCCTACTCCAAATGGGGAAATGGTAGAGAATAACATCAGAATGGTCAGGACATTGCTCCAGCATCAGCTGAGTTTTCAGCTTATACATCCAATAGTTTCTTTTCAAAAATAGAGTGCCTACCATGCATTTCAGCACAGGAATTGCCCATGTAGTACTGTACTTCCAACAAAACTTTTAATAGACCGTTTTAGCCACTATTACTACTCTACTGCAACATGATATTTTCAGTTATTAAACATAAAACTGCAGTTTCACAAACATAAATGTGATTTTAATAATTAGGTTTTGTTCATGAATGAGACAACTTATAAAGAGACTACTTTTTACAAAAATCTGTATTCATTTAAATTAAAATGAATGTGAATTAATAAATTATGTGATTAAATAATGATTAATTAAAAATAAATTAATAAAATTATGTGAATTACGTAAAATTACTCAATTAATTTCTTAAAAACTCTAGTGAATAGGCTGTTAAGTCCCTAACTCCCATAAGAGTAAGCATTCTGTACTTTAGATATGCTGTATAGTGGCCTAGTTACTCATGCCTTTTTTTTTTTTTTTACAAACAAGCAAACAAGCCAGCAGCCCTAAGATTTGTGCCATGTATTACAGTTGCTGTGCACAAGCATTCATTCATCCACATTTAGTAATGTGCAAAGAACTGTACAGTGTGTTAAAATTTATCTATATTGCCTTCCCCACATTGCCCAAGGCATGAAGCATTCAAGATTTCCAAGATTTCTTGTGAAACACTGTTGTACTTGAAGCTTTACTATCCTACAGGGACTTTAGCATCATTTGTCTGCATTTACAGCATTATCACTTCTGCACATAAAAGCGTTGTCCTTAGCCATCCTCAAAAATAAATATTTAACTGATGAGATATGCAGTATAGCTCTTTATCCTGCAGAGTCCTTAAGTGCTTAATACATTTCTGTGAGTTCTGTGTAACATAATGGATTGGCTTTATTTGAACATAAAATGGCATTGTGGCTTCCTGTGTTTTACATGAAGCACAGTAATTTTCAACCATTTTCAATAATCATTATGTCTTTTCTGAAAGTTCTTTTTTTCTCATTTCTCAGTCTCAGGTTCTTATTTGCTCGATGAGAGATGGGAGGCACTTGTCAACCCATGACCCCAGCCTTGGAGGAACTCTGGCCCCATTCTGAGAGCTATTCTCTATGAATTTCTCAGGGCACATTACCAATAATCATTTGTGTAATTGCTCCAGGAGACCATATTGTTTACTATTTTTCAAAGAAAATGTCAGCTATAATCATCAAGAATATTATCAAGCTGTCATGTTTGCAACATGTTGTGAAAATAAATATTTTTATATTACCATCACTTGGTATTTGAATTGAGTAATAATACTAACATTTTCTTTGAAATCTCCAAGGTATTTATTCTGTTTTATTATGATTCAGATCAATTATGTTGCATATAAATTAAACTCTTAAGCATGTTGTTGAAGAGGCTAATATTCCTTTTGTTTTATCCAGCAAACAAAATCTTTTTTGTTGTACCTTGGTAATTCCATTCTTCATATGATGCTCTCACATGGGAAGAATGCTTTTAAAAGTCATCAAGTTCTGAAAATGCACAGTGGAAATATTCTTACTGCTTTTGGGGCCAAAAGAGAAAACACATCATTAAACAAACTGTCTACACTCTGGATGCACATATTCACTCTACACTACACATATTCAAATCACAGTAGGGCACCAAGGACAAAAAAACACAAATATCCTGATTCTAGATCCTTTCCTTGCCATCAAATCTTGTAGGAGCAAAACCTAAACAAATTAAAGAGCCTCCAGTCCATCCTCTGTGTTAATTCTTGTTTTATTTTCTTTTGTCTTGTTAGTTCCAAGATGTTTCTATTCAGTGTAACTATTCTTTACACTCTCTATCATATTGTTCCATGTGCCCAGAAGCACGCTGTTGACAGATAATGGCTCTGCCTTTATAGCCAACACTTCAGTTTTCACATCAGAAAGGAAAACTGAAATAGTATTTCTGTTGAATATTTGCAGTTTGGTCTTTAAATGGTGGATTTTCACCAACCAAATCTCTCTCTAGCTTGAGCTATCAGTGCACCTGCTGTTTTAGCAGTTCATAACTTTGATTTCCTACTAGATACCCTCATTGACATGTGCCATTGACAGTGTATGCTAATTAATTCAGCTTTTCCAATCTTTTGCATTGGGATGGAATGTTTGAGCAGGGATATGATGGCTTCTCATCAGATTGTTTTTCATAATTAATGTTATCTTGCTTGAGATTCTAGACAGCCTTTTGGTTTCTAATAGTGTGTCAACAAAATGTGAAATGTCTGGTGCATGGTTGTAATGCCTTTAGTTGCCCAAGTTTTCTCATGACAAAGTTAGTGGTAAATCCAAACAAGAAAATTATGCCTCCCTCACTTCTTTTTCACAGTCTCAGTCACAGTGGCTGTAGTGAGTGCATTTCCAACTGTTGTCAACTGAATTTTGGCCTTCAACGATGCCTAGGACCAGCTTCATCTCTGCTTCCAAATATTCCAGAACTGGCCTTAGGACTACATCACTGATGCCTTTGCATTTCTTCAGCTGAACCTAAAAAACAATGTCTACTACTCAAACTGAACAACTTATGCTGTGCTATTAGAATAATTCTTAAAAAAACAAAACCTACAAGAGAAACCCCACATAAAAGTAAGAGATATAACTTAAACTGGCTGTAGTATACAATCGTCCATGACTTTTCATTAGAGTTTTCACCTGCTTATCACAATCCTTCTATATTTCTACATATTTTGATTCCAAGCTTCCTTATGGCATATGTAAGGTTATACATAATGCTGCTTTGGTGTTCTCAGTAGTGATTTACCATATTGCTGAAGCTCAGCTACTGTTCTGACCCTTTAACAGAGGGAAAAAATCAAAAAAAAAGCAGAAGTAGTATTTTGAAGAGAAAGCCTGAAATACTTCCTTTTAGTTTGTTTTGGGGTTTTTTTGTGTGTTTTTTTTTTTTTTTTTAATTAATTTCATTCTAAGTAAAAGAATAACTTAACTGGCATGGGGTGTGGATGGAAAGCAGCTTGCCATAAAATGGCCATTGGGTCCTTGTGGAAACCAGGTTGAACATGGACCAGAGATGTGCCCTTGCAGTGAATCAGGACAGCAGCCTCCCAAGCTGCACTAGGAATGTTGTCAACAGGTGAAGGGAGGTGATCCTTCCCCTCTACTCTGCCCTGGTGAGACACAGCCAAGTATTGTGCCCATTGCTGGACACAAGACAGGCATGGATGCACTGGAGTGCATTCAGCAAAGGAATACAACGGTGAAGAGCCTTTCTCAGCCTGGAGAAGAAAAGCATCAAAGGAATCTTGTCAATGATACTCTTGACAGGAGGGTGTAAAGAAGACAAAGCCACATTGCTCTTAGTTGTGTCCAGTGGACCAGGGGAAATGGCCACAAAAATATAGAAAATTCCATCTAAACGTAAGTAAGAGACTTTTGGTTATGAGGTTGGTCAAACATCAGAACAGGCTGCCCAGAGATGTTTTAGAATCTCCTCACTTGCAGATATTCAAAGTCTTATCATGACTCTGAGAAACCTTCTGTAGTTAATCCTGCTGTAAGCACAGGGGAGTGCCACAAAGATGGTCAGAGGGCTGGAGCACCTCTCCTCACAGGCTGAGAGAGATGGGGCATGTAGTGGCAGAACAAAGGAGAATGTTTTTAAGATCAAAGAGGGTAGGTTTAGACTATTAGATATAAATTCTGATCTGTGAGGATGGTGAGGTACTGGAGCATGATGCCCAGAGAAGCTGTAGATGCCCTGCCGCTGACCGCTGCTGAAGGGCCGATGATGCCTTCAGGGTGCCGCGACCTTCCTCGGAGAGCCGTACTTAAAAGGACGCCTTGGGTCTCCGGGCCCACAGGCACTCCCTGTGATTGAGCTCAGCTGTGATGGCTGCAAAAGTAACCTGGCTATGCAGCCCAGTGATTTCAGAGAGGCAGCTCCTCCGGCGAGCTTCTTCCCCAAGCCACGCAGGAACAGGCAGAAGACAGTGATCTTCCAGAGCTCTTTATTCCCCAGGAACCAATGACTGAAGGACCCCGATGACCTCAGACACTCGGATTAAATACATAACTCAGGGGCGGGGTTTACAACTTGAACAAATCAGGGGAAGGATTGAGAAAGTAACCAATGGGATGAAGGATCCAAAATGGACCAATGCGAATATGGAAAAATGGACCAATAGGGAGAAACCAGGAAGTATAGTGGTAACTAATGGGGGTTAATTTCACAGTAAGTGTTTAAGCTCTGCTCTCCCTCCAAGGGAGAGATTCCTCACCTTTGGGGACCTCAAGGTCTGCCACAATGCCCCATCCCTGGAAGTGTTCGAGGACGGGTTGGATGGGACTTTGAGCAACCTGGTCCCTGCAAAGGTGTCCCTGCCCATGACAAGAGATTGGAACTAGATGATCCTTAAACACCCTTCCAACCCAAACCATTCTGTGATTCTATATCCAGAGGTCCATCCTATAAATTTCTAGTTTATAGCATGCTAAGTATAATATCCACTTACTTACTGACTCCTAATTAATACTGATTTGTTGATTGAAATCTGAAGATATGGTGAAGGTTTTGAGGGTAGGAAGACAGGGAAACTAGTTTGCCTTTGTTTTTCTTGAAAATCCTAAAACTATTAGTTTAAAGAAAATTCTAAATAAAGTACATTTTTTATAACACTACATTTTTCTAATTGACAGAGAGTATATGTGCCAAGTTTGAATAATTTAAAAGATTAATAAATCTGGATTAAAATAATCTGTCTTAGTACCCTGCATAAAGATGTGCATTGCATATATAAGACAACAATAAACACTGTGTTTTTACCTTGTGGAACTAACTGCTGTTTTCTCATGGACATCTTCACGCTGTTTTTTCACTTCTTTCAAGTAACTCAAGAATTTCCATTATGTACCAAATTTTCCAAGTGCAAATTTATCAAGGACTTGCAAATAAGCACAAATAAGCTCCATAATAATATCATATGTCTTATTAAACCTTTTCTAATTTGCTCCATTCAATCTAGTTTTACAAACACTACTTTATTAGCACATTATTCATCATGGAAATATCTGCCTGTGTTATTCTTTGTAGTGAAATATGTCATGACATGGATTTATTCCAGGGATTTTCATTCTTATTACTTCTATTCTTACCCAGTTTTTACACCTTGAGTGCCATCATGTTCCGAAAGACTGTCAGTGACAATGCAACAAAACATAACAGCACCAGAGGCTGGATGGGCTGTAGCAAGACCTGTATAATGACTCCAGTTAAATTATTTATTTTGAAATTTCTCTTTTTCTTCTTGTAAGGTTTCTGCAGTAAGCAATGTATCCTTTTCATCTCTTCATATTCTCATTCACTAAGAGACACCATGGTGATAATCTCCATATCTCTATATTACAATGTTTTTGCACTGCAAAGGACTATTAACTAAATTTCATAATAATGCTTTCCTAAGCACCATTAACATAATTAACAGCCTGTTAACTAAGACATTAGACTTTCAGCATCACATAATAAATTGTAAGTCCACAGCTGGTAGGAAACCCTTTCAAGAGAAACACTGCTCAGGAACACAATAGCTAGAACTGTGAAAATCTGTTTGTTCAGTGGTGGAAAACTTCCAGTGTCTATTAGAGACAAACAAATATCTGACTTAAATTGCTCCTAAAATGTGTTTAAATACATATCATGCTAAGGAGCTGCACTTCCATCAGCCAGAGCTCCATGAAAACTGGTTAGTTATTCTTTTAAAGACTTCTTCCTTAACGGACATCATTTTGCTACAATAGCTATATATTGGGTCATTAACTACCCTTCAGAAACAATTATTTGATATTATGGTGAACTATTTAGAGAAAGTTTAAATAAGAAAACAAAGATCTTACTGGTCATTAGGAGGCAGCTAAGGCAAAATCTATCATGACCATGCATTTTGAGATACCTCGAATAAATAATTGGCTAATAGTTAGAATCCTTTAAGTTTCCTTAGTAATTTTAAAAGAAGTGCATTAAGCAACTGTTATAATTCTTATGCCAGGTTTGCCATTCAAGTCCAAGTTTATGAATTTTAATTTCTTTCCCCTTTTTAAAAACACTACCACAGTGTTATAACAACATTAAAGGAACATAGCTCAAGACTCTTTTTCACACACACCAGTGCCTTTTCTTATTTGTCTGGGGAATGAAATGCTGTTAGACCAAATTAACTCACATGGTGTGACACACTTCACTCAGCCCTTGCCACAAGAGTTTCCACCACGAAATTTGCTATGTCCTACTTATGAAATCATCACAGAAACAAGCTGCATAATGGCACCATTATGGGAACGTTAATAAACTGCCGACCACATAGACCACTTCAGAAAAGTCTAGGGGCTACGTGGATGCCAAAAGGATTGTCACTACATAGTCATAAAGCACTCGTGCAAAACAGTAAATATAGCTTTAAAAATCTATATAAAATTCACTCTCCATCCTGAGTTTTCCCACAGAATCAGATCCTAACACTTCTACAAGACGAGTTGCAGAAATTACATGTATCAAAAAACACATTATTTGCCTTTAAGCATCCTTTACTTTTCCAGTCATTAAAACAATCAATTCCCGTGTCAATCCAAAACGAGCTGGTTTACATGAAAACCTTTCCTGTTCCTCTCCTGAGCTGTCATGTTCCCCTGTTGTACGCCTTTCATTTTTTTATCTTTGTTAAGCAGGATGAAAAAAGAAAGCAAGAAAAAAAAATTACTAGATCTGCAAGGGATTGTTTTGTTGTTTTTTTGCAGACAGTGTATAAGCATCAAAGGATGAATGCAGAGAACAGCAAAAAAATAAAGGTTAAATTGTAGAAAATGCTGCTTTGCTCTTTTAGTTGCTGAATTTTCTAAGGCAGTCTCACATTTGGAACTGAACACCATCATTTTGCTAGAAGTGTGGAAAGGAACAAGAGTATCTTCTATTTCAACCTCAACTCAAGCCCCCTTTCCCATGTCCTGCACTAGCACTGCTGTTGCCATGGGCTACTTAATGCTCCACTTTACCTCCAGATTTTCACCCTTTCGTTGCTCAGTAAGGAACAAGGCTTTAGCTTCAAATCGGCAAGTCCCTCCTGAAGACTCACTTCTACAACTATTAGGAACTCTGAAAGTGGAACAGCATCTGGGACAGCTGAGCAGATACTGATCACAGCCCCCAAACTCCACTGTAACAGCAAACATAACACATCCATGGACTAAGAACTGCATCCCAGGAAGAGCACACACCCAAGACAGTACTGTAATTTATCTCACATTTGTACTCCAGTATTAAAAAAATAACAAGAGAGTTACAGATAAAGAGAAAACACAGTACTGTCAGCCGTCCCTTCTCAAAGAGAGTCAGAGCACAGCACAGCTCCCAACAGGTTGTGGACAAGAAGCATTACACTTTCTCTTTTAACAAAATCATTCAGATCCTGCCTGTACAGCCTCATATATGGTTGCAACCTCATATAAACCTGCATCTTTATAAGTCAAATTTCTTTGCTCTTAAAAAACAAGGTTAAGATTTTAATGCATTAAGGCATAACATTTTCTTCCCCAATTTCTATATTTCTTAGTCTGAAAATCTCAGACGCTTACTATACTTTCAAAAATCCTTCTTCAGAGTAAAAATGAAGGATGTGAAAGAATAAAATGTGTAAGAACAGATAATTTTTCTTCTCAAACAACCTGACACCAGATACTGAAACCCCAAGTGGCTGGTCCTACTCTCATTTGCTCACATGAACACTGCTGAGTTCAACACAAGATATTACAATGAAGTGATCTAAGGCATGTCTCCATGGTCACAAGACTATGGAGCAGAAAATCTACATGAAGAAGGGAACTTTTAGAAAAAAACTTGTATTTTGAGGAGTTTTTTGTGAATTTCTTCCTCCATTTATATTCCTCCTGATATGCAATTGTAAGAATTGGAATTAATACATGCTCCATTCCATGTCTATGGATAAAAGCCAGACTTTTTTTCAGCCTATAATTTTAGCACAACATAATGAACACACAGTTCTGCCTTGTAAATAATCACAAAAGCAGTAATTTTTCAGATTTACATCAAAAATATTAGTGTGTCACTTCAGTCCACTCATCTTCCCTGAAGACAAATAATTTGATCTAACAGGGAAAAGAATTTGAAACATAAACCAGAGTTCATGCACACAGGGGAAATCACTAAGGAAATCAAATTTATGATCACTGTACTGTGAATAAATAGCTCTTTGACACATGCTATAGAATGAAATAAATATATCTGCTAGTTAGTAACACTTATTGCACAAGTAAATATAACACACATTAAAAAGGTAAATCTTTACCAAGAACAAAATAGGATTTTCCACGAACATTCAGCAAATCTGTCTATTGAAGTTGTATTAACATATGCTTACATATCTTGACATATACGGATCTGTCAGAGTTCTATAAATCATTATTTCTTGATCCTGATTCTATGTCTAGACCTTCCATTTCACTGATGTTATCTGTGGCTGAGATTGGGATCAGCTCCAGAGCAGATGACTCTCACTGAAAACAATTCCCAGCTGAACGGAGTAATGCACAAAGACAGTGAGAGGCTCTAATGATCAAAACCAACACACTGAGCTGCAAGTCTGAAGAGGCAGCAAGTCATGTAGGGTCTGATATATAAAGAGTAGACGCTGACTGTGCCAAAGAGCAGAGTTTCTGGGCAGGCTAGTCCCTTGAGATGACAGTGGCTGTCACTCTGCTTCCACAGGACCGGGCTAACATGGAGCAGGATGATGAGCTCTCTCACCACCAGAGACCACACAGTTCCCTGACAGCAAAGTCGCTCTGCCACAGCTCCATGCTGTTCCTCTCTGCCTTGTCTTTCCTGCAGGGAAGAAGTGATGTCACCTCTGCTCCAGGGGGCAATCACAGACCCTCAATCTACTGATAAAACGCACTCCTTGTCCTCCATGCAGAGCCTGGCGGTGGCACTGATGTGGGACCACAGCTTGAACACGCATTGGTCTGGCAGTGCCTCGGGCCACCCCAGTGCCTCAGAGAAGTCCTGGAAGAAGGAGTTCACTGTGTCCCTAAGAATTCATGCTGATAAGTGAAAATTCAGCTTTATCATAGTAAAAGAAGAAGAAGAAAAAAATCCTTTACCAAATGTAGGAAAAAAATTAACTTGCTATCTTTTATTCTTGTACAGCTCGAATATCATAAGGCAAAACTGCAGAATTTGATTTTCAAATGCTTTATCACAGTTTGGGGAGTCCAGCTAGGGTTTTTGAACATTTGGGTGTGCACACGATAGACAACAGGGCAGTGGCTTGGAGTTTGCCGCAGGGAAATTGGTGCTGATATTGCTGAAACGGAAAATTTGTAAGTGCGGAGGCAGTGCTGGAATGCTGTTAGAGGAAGCCGGGCTCTGACAGACCAGTAAGTGTGGCTGAGGGCATTATCACCCCATCTGTCCACCCCCCTTTTCTCTCCCAAGCCAGCCCTCCCGAAGCAGAGGCATGAGAGGCAAAGGTACTGCTCGGATCCCGCTCTCGGCTCTCGGCGCTCCCCGCCCGGCCGCGGCTCCCGGCGCGCCGCTCCGGAGCACGGGGCAGCCGAGAGCCGCCGCACCTCGGAGCAGGCTGCTCAGTCTGACACAGCCCATCTGTCAAAACACAAAGCGAGAAAGGGAGCGAGATTACACAGGAACTGTGGTTGTATTAAGGGGATGTGTAAAGTCACGCTTTCCAAGGGAAAAAAAAAAGTAATTAAGTCAGTTACTGTGCCTAGTATTTGTGCACGGTATCTGCGGCAGCACATTCAATTAAAATTACAGAAAAGGAAATAAATCTCAGCTGGAGCTCTGCCTGGGTAAGTGCCCAAGCAGGAAGTAGAGTTGTACTGTCTGAACGATTTATGTTTGTGAGCAATTAATAAAACAGATTTTTCTGTTGATTCTGCACTTTTAGCTGATAATTATGGAACATTTTGGGGGTGAGGAGCTGCCACCCTAATTGAAATAAATTTTCCACTGTAAACAAACAGGAGGCGAAAATAATACTGTATCTTATCAATTTTTTAAGAGGAGAAGTGTGTTTAAAAATTCATTGTTTCCCATCTATTGTGAGGTTACTTTTGGTTTTGTAAATATGGTTTAGAACACTTTAAAGTACACATACTTTGAAGTCCCTACCCATTGCCAAAACAGACAATAGAAATCCTTCCATAAAACAGAGTTCTGTTAGTGCATATTTTTAAACAACAGTGGTCTGGTATGACATAGAGCCTAGCACAGGCATTCCAGCTTTTCTACAAGATCTTTGTATAAACCTGGGCAATTCACAGCAACTCTTTGTGTGTTATATGTGAGTGTAGGGAGGCATGGAAAGTCAGTATCTGCCCTTCCTTACCTTAGGAAAGTGCTGAGAGGAGAAAATACAGAGTCGGTATGGCTTCACATATGGGTTACAGCTATAGAAATCAACTAAAGATGGTCAAGGTACAGGCCAAGTGTTGGTCTGCAGGTCTCCATTCAACAGTAACATTCCCCAACTATTGCCGCAGTCCCTAACACTGGTTTTAGCTTTGCTGTCTCAAGCATTGCCTAGGAAGGGCTCGGGGCTAGCACTGACAGAGGCCTCTCTGCAGTGGTAGCTTGGACATGGCAGTCCTGATTTATGGGAGAAGGTGAGCAGAGTTCCTTCTGGATGGATACACAACATGCAGCACCAACTGGCCTCAACACAAGGCCCCTGCCTGTTTTATTTACTATTATAGACATAGCCTGTAAACCCCTCTGATAAAGGGCCATGGCTTCTGGTTACAGACAATATAAAATTAGATTAATGGTGAGAGTCAAGCACATGCTGTTGTTTGTCAATTTGACCTGCAATTAGATCCACAAAGACGGTTTCTTGGCTGAAGTTTTCAGGACACAAACAATGTTTTGCAAATACAGACATAGCCTTTGCTGGGTTGGATTCTGTCAATGACCTGAAACCCTACAGCACAGCCTCCCTCTCTCTTGCAATGCTGCTGCAAGGACCTCTCCCCTCAGTGGGCTGCAGGCGGGTGTGAATCAGACAAGCCAGACTGACCGGAGGTCCTGCAGAGCTGCAATCCAAATACATTGGACCAGGAAAAACATGAACTGTGAAACCACTTCTCAAGCAAACACCCAAGGAACAGGCCATTGGAAGAACTTCTGGTGAAAGTTAGTTGTGTAACAAAGCACTCCCCAAAGAGATGAAGAGGAAAACTGGTTAAAAAAATTTGTGAGGGAAGATTGTGTCCTACTTAAATCAAAGCACTTTTGCAAGAATGTTTCTATCTGTAGATTTTACAAAAATAGTCTACTCATTCCTTTTCGATATAGCTGAAACATTTCATTTTGAGAAATTCAGAGCATTTTCTTCCACTGCTAGTGATAATGTGTTTTATTGCAGAGTATCTCAGAACTGACAGGTTGGGTGTTGCCTGAAGACAGCAACTGACTGACCATTCCTTTGCTTTTTAGGTACAATCAACTTAAATAGAGCATCCCTGGCAGAGCTTTGTCTAATCTAGCCTCACAAGGCTTTTCCTTTTTGTGAGTTTCATCCTGCTTACCAGTCAACAAATTATTCCTAATATCTAATATAAATTTACCTCACAATTTTGAAATTATTCTAAAGAAAATATCATCAAAGCATTTGATCTTATAGAAACAAGACATTTATTAAAACCATCATTTTTCTATTCCCTAAACAATTTTGGGATGTTTTTCACAAGCTGGATCACAGTCAGATGTCAGTGTGACATTAAGGGATAATCAGAATTTACTGTAGAATAGTCATCCTCATTTCCAGCTCTGTGTTTTCTCTTCATGATTAAATGTTCAGGACTACCTCAGTGTACATCTGCAAATGTAAGGAAAGGAAATAGGGTGCTGCTCCACCTTTCTTTCAGCTGAAGGAATTCTTGGGTAAGCTCTTAAGTATGACACAGGCTGAGCATGGAAGTGAGATCAGGATGGACTGCAAGAAATGACTGTTACAGAAAATTATTGAAGTATTCTTAAATCATGAAGATCTTATTACCATGGCAAAAGTAGGGGCAGTGAGAACAGCAGGGAACACTCTGCAAATAGTCCTGAATCTTGGCATAGGGAGATTTGCTATTTATGTGCTTGCAATACAGGACAAAGCTGCCTTTTCCTTTTTGAGTATCTGCTGGGATTGCATCGTTTCCCAAATTAATGAAAATCAAGAGTTAAATTAAATGACATAATAAAATCCAGACATTGATTTTTATGTTAGGAGCCATCTTTATGCAAAGCATAATGTATCATCTTAAATGTCACTCATTCAGTAATACTATTATAATGCTATTCCTTGGTGATGGCCAGGAAAAAGTTGTTCAGGGTATTCATCAACACTATCCCTGTCATTTTTTTGTCTACTATGAAACTTGACTGTAAGAAATCTCAGATATTGGTTGAGAGAACTCAGAGAGATTTGTTATCAGTGCTGGATCAGCTGTGTGCTCCATTCCTGTGCTCTACTGTGTGCTCAGATACAAGTCACCTCTAAAAATCAAGTAAAAGCAAACAGGGAGCTGTGGGGCCAGAATGCCAGAAGAAAAGGGGTTTGTAACTGGAATCTCTACACAATGCTGGTGGAGCACTAGGCCTACAACCAGCAGCTTCCAGAGGTGTGTAAACAGTTTGGAAACTATGTTTACAATAATGTGGAGGGCACTGAGCTTATGTCCCTTTCCCAGCTCCACACCAGCTCAACCTAGGCATGGATGAAGCAGACTCTGAGGGAAGAGTGCCATCTACTGAACCCCAGCCTTTGTCTGGGCTGCCCACCCAAATACAGCTCACTCAGCCTAAAAACCCCACATGTTCTCACCTACAGCCCACTGGAGACAGTCTTTCCCCTCTCTAGTCTTCCTTAAATGCAGTGGGAGCAGTAGAAGCCTGTAGAGATACCACCAAGGTATAGAAACAGAAAAAAAATTCTCTTATGTTTCCTGTTTTACAAACTAATTGCTTATTTATATAGCAAGAAAAATAACAGCTAAGAATAACTAGTGCTTGTATTGTTCTGGGGGTGATTAACTCAGGTGTAAATGTCCACAGCTCTCAGCAGCACTGCAAAGGAATCATTCTTCATAAAGAAGAAGAAATTGATCTATGCTCTTCTAAGGCTAGAAAGCACTACATCTACTGATCAACATCCCTATTCATCAGAGCAGTAACCTGCTGCTACATTATCTGGGCCACAAGGGTGCTATGGTATTTTTCCATTCCATTATAATAAATTAGCTGTTCTGCTATTAACGTGCTTCATATTTAAGAGAGATAGTCACCAGCTCCTAAAGAATCAGAGCCAGTCCTTTACATAAACTGTCCCAGGGCTCAATTAATTACTGCAGTGACCAAGTGTTTAAATGAAACTTCCTCTTCCAGATATGCCCCATCAACACAGAGTGGAATCAATAAGGCTCATTTCAAGCAATTTACCCACCATCTCTATATTCCAGGCAGCACTTGCATTCATCTGGATAGTATTAGTTTATCATATGTCTCTTGACGTATTTTCCTGTCAAACCTTCCTGTTCCATGCTCATACAGATGAATGAACAGTGTCAAAATAATTTCATTCCATTTTATCTTTGCAAGAATTTCAGAGCTGTGGATGTGAGATGGGGGTAATTATCTAGGTCCGTGAGGGCCATGGAGCAAGGACAGCATCCTTTCTGATTGTCACAGACATACTTTAGTTGATACTCAGCCTTCAGCCAGATTACTCTGAATAAGAGACAATGATAATTTACTGTATCATCTCAACAGACTTTATGGTCCTTTGCTCAGCCAAGGCAATTGTCTCCTCAGAGTCTTTGCACGACCAGAATGTATAGAAAAAAAAAAAGGTGATCCCTTTTGCCTCACTACCTCACATAACAATGAGGAATTTAGGACAAGCTGTGTAACTTGCCTAGATATCAGTTTGTTATTGTTTAGTTCCTTCAGCTCATTCCTTTACCCAGCAATTACAGAACATGCAGGAGATGAGGCAGCTGAAATTACCTTTATCAGAGTTTTAATCTGAAGCAAAGGGCCATCAGGCAATGAAAGAGACAAACTGAAGTTTCTTAGCAATCTGCTTGACTCACAGAGATCAGACTGAAGAAGATGTCTGTTCCCAAGTGACTATTTAAGAATTAACCTTTAAAGAGGGCATTCACTAGATTGAAAAGAAATGCGAATTCATTACTTCTAAGGATGTGGCCCAGAATTGTTCCTATTCTCCTGGCAAGGCATCACTCCCTTAAAGAGCCTTCCTTTCACATGATTAGCTATCATTCAGTAGTACCAATGCACACAAACACACATTCCCTAACAAGAGTTTTCTCCTGCCTCCAAACCAGGCATCGGAGGTTGGCCTGCAGACTTAATACAATTGCAGCTGAGCAAAAAGCTCATTTGAATTTCAACAGCCTGTGGCCACAACAAGGAACAAGCAATTTCAGGTTTCCAGGAATTTCTGGACGAGAAGCATAATACAGCTGCATAGTTATAGTACAGCAATATGTAAAATATGCAACTAACTGAGTATTTTAAATTATGCTTGCAACTTAAACTGATGCACCCACTTCATATACAACTTGATTATCCAGGCTTGTATCAATAAGACGGAGTGGAATAGAAAAGACCTGCTCCTGGCTGTAATATTGTTTCACTGCCACAGAGACACTGCCAAGGGGGTCTCCTTCCATTGCAATAATGTATGCATCCAATTACAGAAAGGCTTTTTCTTTGCTTTTTCCAGCTGTAGAATGCAATGCTGTACTTGTGCTCACACTGTTGTGCTCGTGTCTACTGCAAAGTATAAAGCCTTTTTGGAAAGATATCCGAAAACCAGCTAGAAGAAAATACTGCCTTCATATCTCAAGTAAGCATCTACATTGAGCAGTTAAATTTAAGAGTAATCTAATTTTTTTTCTATTAAATTTCAAATGAGAAACTCTACAATCTTATTTTGGACTGTTTTTCATACTATTTTCTCTACTAGGAAAATAGATTTTTATTTCCTGAACTCCTTCACAAACCCCAGTGAGCAAAGGTTTAATATTGATTTTGATCACAATGCATTCAGTAGTAGACCCTGGTCTTTCAAGAGATCAGTGCAAAAACTTCCTTGCGCTTTTAGAAAAGACAAAAACCTCACTCAGAGGAAGATTAGCTAAATCTTCTGCTCCTTTGTTTTAGAGAACTGGCTCTTTTGCACTAGGAAACAAAAGTGAACAAATGCATTTCCAGAATGTTGACTTCCTTGTAAATGCTCATGGGAGGGGGCAGTTGCCCCAAGCTTGTTTGATTTTCCTTGGCCTGTAACAAGATGTTTTGTAGACAAATATTTCACCCCACAAAAGTTGTGCTTGAGAGACTCAGGGTTAAGGACCCTTTCTGTTCCTATGTTGGAGATGTGAGGCTCAGAAATTCCCACAAATCCAACAATTATGGGCAAGAGAGGCAAGGAAACTTTATCACACTTTCTTATCTAGAACTTGATCCAATGACAAAAAGCTAGAAGTTAATTGAAAGGAAACAAAGAGCAAGTCTGTCCTGTGGAACACTGAGTGTCCTTCTCTCCACTCAGTTCCCAGATGAAAAGGATGCTTAGCAGCTTATACTTTTCTTGATTTTCCTACAGTTCATGTGTGGAACATTTTAAAAAAGAATATACCTTTTGCATACTGGTTGTGTCAGCCCAGAACCTTTCCTGAAAATGAGATTCACTCTGGAAAAACAATCACAAAACATCCACTGTTCAATAGCTCCTAGACACAGTGGGGTGGACTGAGAATAGCATGTAAGATTTAATTTTAAATCTGTGCAATTTTGTTTTCTCATATCATATTTTCTTGGGAATTTTTATAAGATTCTTTTGACTTTTCTTGAGTTAATGCCCTGATTTTTAATTTCTTTTATTCTCATTAAGCTACATGAGAACTGATATAGTCACATCATGATGTCAAGCATTTGTAAATAAATAAGTATTTATGGACTTCAAAAAACTGAATTATGTAAATGAAGTTCAATAAATTGTGAAAATATATAATATTCTCTACACTGTGTTATGTACGTCTTCTTCAAAAAAATTCTTTTCAAGTTATATTATGAGCTTGATAGAGCATAACACTTCCAATGGAATCATCATGGTTTAATTACATGGCAGCATACGTACTCCAAATATTTCTCAAATGGATAGAATTTGCAATGTAAATGCAAATCAAAATAGCTACATGACCTGTGCAGTAGCCAGTTTTCAGAGGTATATATCAATCTCACCCAGAAAAGATCAAAATATTCTAAAGGGGGAAAAAAACAAACCAAACCAAATAAAAAATAATAATAATAAAAAAAAAACACTAAAAAAAACCCGCAAATAAAACCTAACTAAAAGACCTCAATCATTTGTACACATTATGCTGTAATACCAGGACCCAGCACAAGCAGGGACAAACATTATCAGCCCACACTGCTCATTTCCTTATTACTCTGAAGGGACTGGGCTGCTTGCAGTCTGCATTGCATTGTGTCCCATAAGATGATTTGCTGTTTTACAAGTCAAGAGGAATTTCAACCATCAGGAATATGGATTTTAAAAATAGGGGACATTTTGGAAAGAAGCATGTACTGATTTTAACAGCAATGATGAAATGTAATGATTTTGGAAAACATTCTGAGTAGAGCATATTTTTCGAATTAGGAAAAAAAAAACAGTTAAGACAACAAAAGGTGAGGATTTTGCTATAAATATATGCATACTTCTCATACCCTCCAAAAGACAGGACAACCAGCATTTTTTTAAACCAAGGCAAATGCCAGACTTCATCCTTAAAATGGGTCTGTTTTTAGAAGGTATCTGAAGATTCCGTTTTACCAACTTCAGCCAAGAAGCTGAGAATAGGCAAAGTAACCTATTACTCTGGAAAACACAGGCCGTTATACATCTTGTCTAAAAATTTAATTACACAAAAAAAAAAATGTTAGCTAATCAAACTCATACAGGAAGTGTGTGCAGGGTGACTCATGCCTCCCTCTGCATTGTGCTGGCAGAAAATGGACCTGGTGGAGGAAATGCCTTCCCTGCCTCAGTGCAATGCACTCATCTGGCAGCTGTGGTGGACTCCAGCCACCCCAAATTCTGGCAGGGGAACAGGCAGGGTGTGCCAGGACTGGGCTTTGTATAAGCCAGAGGAAGCACTGCAGCACGAAGAGGTTATGATTTTCTACAGGGCACAGATCCTGTTACCAACATCACTAATCTTTGTACCCCTCTAGCTTGTCTTTCCTGGCGGAAGTCAAATGCCTCATATAGCCATGCTCATACGTTAGACTTGAATCTATAATAGATAAAAAAAGATTCATAATCAGATTACGTTTGCTGTGATAATCACAGTTTCCAATTATACAACTGTATATAAAATACCTAATGTTTCAAGAAGTAACATTTTTCAACATAAAATTAAACTTGCTAAAAATACAGTATACTTCCTGAAACTTCTCTCTATATGTCAGAAGAGTAATGCTGTATTTATAGCAAAGATGATACTCCCATTAAATCTTTCAATCAGCTAGGGACTGAGATAATTGGCAAAATTCTCTTCACTGCTATTTAGTCAGCTGGCTTTAAACCACAGTTAAACTTTACAACAGTGTTTCTCACCCACTTTAGTTTTATTTGATGTTATTATATCTGTCAATCTTGAACAGGAAGATTCAGAGAGAACTGAAAATTTTTGGTTCGCCTGATCATTCTAAACCTCATCAAGGTGGCAAGTATAAGGAATGGGGTAGGGTATCTAAGAAAGAAAATATTAGTTATGACTGATAGAAAAGTCTCCAGTTACCATCATTGAACTATTTCCCATCTACCATTCCACATAATAAAATACATCCCTGTGGCACAGGCCCTCAACATAAGATCAGCTGTCTGTGGAGAGGAGTGTACCTGGAGATGCAGGATTATGAAAGAACATTGCCTCGAGAAGAAGCACACTTGGTCCCAATCAGCTATGCTCAGGAGCAATGGCTGACAAATGGGTGATGCAGAAATTTTCAACTTGTGGTATGAGGTTTACCAGGATTTTTGTCTCATGCCATATTTGCAGTGCAATCCACAGCAGTGTCAACACCTGTTTATTGGTAACCTTGCAGGACAAAGGGTTTGGATAGACTTTTACAGCTGTAAATCATAAAAGGTACAGAAGTCAGTGGATAATTTTCCAGTGGGCTATTTATTTTTATGGCCTATTGGACCTCCTGAAATGCAGCTGCTTGATCAGAAATTTCTGGAAATTATGTGGGAAAGCATTCTACATTTTCACATAGCAGTGATTGTAGGGAAAAAAAATTGGCTTTTTTCCTCCAAAATGATATGCAGAATGGGAAGCAACTTACCTCATTTTAGCCATCTCAAATCTAGGCCTTTACTTTACTTAAGGTATAGATTCACCCTATAAACTACAGAAAGACTGGAGAACGTCCAGACAGAGATTCTCCATCCTAAAATAATTGGCAAAGATGACTAGTGCAGAGTGTGCTGATTTTCCCTATTAGGAGCACAAGTGGAAGGTAGGAGGATTTATATGCTGTTTAAGTATTTTCATAAGGTACAAATCTTCACCACAAAAACTATTAAAAGAGGCCAGCTGGAAACATTCCCGCTTAATATTTTAATATGGATTTCCCCAAGAGGAAATGTTTCACCGTCACTTAAGTAATTTGAAAACTGCTTGTTGGAAAAGAAACATGAGGAACAAAAATAGCGATTTTGCCATGCATTCCAATAATACAATTGTTAAGTAATGGGATAAAAAGCTTGACTGCACACCTAAAGAAGAACACAGAGGCACAAAGGTAGGAGGGGGAGTTCAAATTACAGCCTGCCCCTCCTCATGCCAGCCCCATCTCAGCCATCAACCCATCAAAGGCCCAGGTCCACATCCATGAAGAGGCAAAGGGCTCAAGGCAAGTAGAAAAACTCCCCACCAGATCCTCCAAGACTGCCACAGAGTGCCTCAGCATCATGGGCTGGGGACATCCATCCCCATGAGGCAGTGGGATCTGCTCTCCAGCTCACCCACCACACTGAGGGAGCCACTGCCTAGGGCACTTCTCTGTGCTGTGAGATGCAGAAGAAGAGCATGTCAAGATTGCATAGGACTGATTATGGGATGTTTAGGACAGGAGCCAGAGGTGGAGAAAGGGAAAGATCAAGGTGATTTGGGAAGGAACACACATAGAAAAGATAGGAGAGTGAGGGGATTAAAGGGATCAGTTGTGTATGAACAGGGGCTGGTCAGCACACTCATCTGGCTGTGCCCTGAACCCCATTAGTGAAATGTGTCCTCTTGCTAAACCTCTGTCTTCTTCTGGGTGAGGGACTTGGGTGGGTGGGCATTGGTGTGTGTGTCTCTGGGGGTGAGGAAGGAGGAAGGGGACAGTGGTAACCCAGAGCAGAGAAACATGTGGCTAAGCCCAGCTCCAGAAGGGGGGCTCAGTGGGTGTGCTCTGTGTGTGTGCCAGTGCAGGTGTGTGTAAGAACATCTGTCCAGCAGCTGGAGTGAAGCTACACCTTTGGGGGCTCCTATGTCCCAGTGCCAGAAACAGGGGAGACTGGGACCCAGGGACAGCTACTGGGTGTAAGAGCCCAGTTGGAGGGACCCACACTACATATGGAGA
The DNA here is from genome assembly GCA_013389925.1 of Aegithalos caudatus. NCBI lineage: Eukaryota > Metazoa > Chordata > Aves > Passeriformes > Aegithalidae > Aegithalos > Aegithalos caudatus. Next base: position 74,004 of record WEIU01012066.1, read on the forward strand.
CATCCATCTCCACCAGCAAATCTCCACCCTGCTCAGACAGAGAGGGAAGTAGGATGAGGGAATGGAATTAACATTTTTAATTAATTCAAGGAAGATATTTCAACTGACTCAAACAACTGTGGATTTTTGCTTTCAAGAATATCTTTACACTGTTTTAAATGGGTTTTTCCTCCTGTTTTGAAGCACAGTATTCCCTAGGATACTAAAGATATGCTTCTATTTATTGCCTTTAGAAAAACTTACTGGTACAGATTCTAAAAGTATTCTCACCAAGAGCAGAAAATGTCTGAATGCCTTTCTGAAACTATAAGTTTCAGAAGTAATTCAAACATCACACAGAGGAAATTTTATGGCCTCAGTAACACAGCAGAACAGGTTAAATGATCATGATGTTCCCTTCTGGCCTTAAAATTTATTAAGTACCTCCCATTTTTTCTGTTGATAGGTTCAGTAATATTTTTTCAATTGCACATCTCTCTGTGGATATTATATGGTAGCTGCATATAATTACTTCCATCTTAGAACACGAAAACTCAGATTCAGAGGAGTTAAGTGACACAATAATCATGCAAGAGTGCACTAGAACCTACATTAGACCTCAGATTTATTGGGTGGCCATTCTTTGTGCAGTCCATCAACCCCCAGTTTCTCCCTAGCTAGTTAATTCCAGTGTTGCTCTTTTCTTCCCTTCAGAAGAATAACAGCAACATTGCCTTCTTATTTCTATTGATCTATAAACTGTTGTCAATGGTGATTTCAGCTCGTGGAATTTCTTCAGCTATTTCTAAGCAAACTACCATGGGCAACATTAGCTGTGTAGCAGTAGTAACAGGGAGCTAATTGCAAAATAATTACCTTAGCATTTAAAAGACACAGTTTGCATCCTCTGCTGCCATATGTGGTACAGAGGCATGAGATCTGTACCAAGTACCTGCACCAAAGCTAGCAGAGGCTTTCAGACTGCATTTGAGCAGTAACTACACACATTACAGTCTGCAGTTACCCCAAGTGTTGTGAAGATCCACTGCAGGTTTTCATATTTCATGTGCACCTGACGTATATAGTGGGAAGTTTGTGGATTCTTCTGGAGATAGAATCATAACTTACATATGCACCAATCTTATCTTTGATTGTTATTCTGGGTAAAACTATTTACATTTTAAATGATGCATACTCATTCAACATAACAAAATAATTATGACAATACTCTTTGTAATATATTGTAGTGAGCAAAAACTTAGATTTTTAAGTTTGAGATATAAAGTAAATTGGATATTAATACTTAATTAGGCTAATAAAAAATTGAAGAACAATTTTTACAGCACATTTAATAAATATATTTCATGTGTAAACTGTCTGGAGCAACTTAAAAACACATTGAATGGAAATGCCCTGAGGTGTCTTGAGTTCCTCCTCTCTAGCTGAATTCAAGGGCTGATTACAATGACCTGTTTTCCACATCAGCTCTGCCCCTTTCTCCATTTTACTCCATACCTGCAGAAGTTTTTGGGAGAGATGATAGGATAATATACACAGAACTAATAGCATTACACAACTGAGAGTGAGTACCATGTTCATCTCCTTCACTGAGCTCTCCCAGAAGCAGCCTGCTAGCAGTGACTGAGTAAAGATGCAGAAGTCAAAAGAACTGATAAAATACACTAAAGAAGTTGCCTCCTTGATGGCAATACCAAATGTGAAGGGCATCTGCCCCCACAAAATATTTTCATCACACACAGAGCCAGGGACTGTGTGACATGCAACAGCTGTAAAATGTCTTTCCATCATGCACTAGGAGACTGTACATCACTGTTTTGTACACAAACCTGGGGTGCTCTGCAGCCTGCCTCAGTCCTACCGGGCACCTTCTATCCTGCTAAGTGCCAGAAAGAAAACCTAATTACCAACCTTGCTAACCCCTCCAAGTACTTCACTCTTGTTAGACCCTTCTCTGTTACATATCAGTTGTGCAGGCTCAGAAGTACCTTTTTAAAAGAAATGAGTGTCTGTTATCTACTTAGGAATTTGTATGTAGATGAACAGGCACTTGGCTTCTGTCTCAATCCTCCAGAGAAACAAAATTCTTAGAGGTGGTCAGAGATGTGACTAACTTTACACAAGTTTGTAATGACCTCTGCCAGCCTAATAATCTAACATCATTTATCCCTTCTCAGGTGTCTCTTTTCCAATGTAAAAAGTGCTAGGTTACTTGTCTCTTCTTACATAGAAATCATTCCCTGCCTCTCTTTTCTTGGGATTTTTCCTGAGGAGTTTTGAGGATTTTTTTTTTCTATGTGCTTCATATTATATACCCTGCTAATATTATTCTGAGGTCTTTTTAGTATTTACCTTCACATTTTCCATGGACAGAAAAAGGAGCACATACTGATTTCAACAATCACAGCAAAACTCTTATACTTTGCTTTTAGCTTTGCTCTTTTACTTTAATTTCTCTTTTGTATTTCTTTTCCTTATTTGTGCTATTTTTTTTTCCTTTTTAGTCCAAGATCATTAGCTTCCACTGGAGGGTACTGATCTGTAAGGGGAACCTGTTTAGCCATTCTCAGGTACAGGACTCATTCCAGAAGAGACAAAGAGCTGTTTTCTTTCACCCAGAAGAAACAAAGTCCAAAATGCAACTGCTTAACTTCAGTTTTTCTAAGAAAAATAGCTTCACACACATCTTCCTACATTAATTGGTCCTAGTTATGGGTCATAAAAACTGAAAAAAGGCAAAGGATGACTTTTGTTATTATTTCCATTTTTCACTATATGATGTGCTTAATTTATGAAAGTCTGGCACTCATATATATGAGACAAGAAGGAGAAAAATCCAGATTAGAAGAGGAGGAAAGAGGATTCTCGGTTTTAATACAGTATTCAAATCATATATATA
>WEIU01012066.1:79839-97258 GCA_013389925.1 Aegithalos caudatus
AAGGGAAGGGAAGGGAAGGGAAGGGAAGGGAAGGGAAGGGCAAAACACTGAAAAACACTAAGCAGGATCCTTCTTTCCCTGGTTAAAATGTACTAACACTCAAATGTTGTGTAAATGGTTCCACACCATCTGGCAGCTATAAAGGGAAAAATAAACCATCATTTGCAGGTTACTGTACTTCTCACATTTTTAATAATGTACCACAGTGTACTCATTGTCATAACACACAGCACAATGTACAAAATATTTAAAGTGCAGTATGTTCTCTCTCATTCATATTTATGCTACATAGCTCAGGAATGCACTTACATGGTGTGCCATTGCTATTCCGTGTGTTGCAGATTGCATGGAATAAATGAGACACAGTGCATTGTACAGAAATGACACACTTTTCACAACACAGCCTTGCACTGCACCATGAATGAGAGTCACAGAAACTCCTTCTTCCACCGCGGGGATACAGGGACCCTGTCACCACCTCATAGCCTGCTCCAGCACTCACACAGACTGAAGCATGTCCTGCAATGGTTCCCACTGCATCCCTGCAGAACTCACAGACATCACTGCCAGCTCCCTCAGCACTTGGCCAAACCCTGGGTCTAATAACAATCAACAGGTTAATTTAAGATGTGCCATTCTCTTTCTGAGAGAACCCTGCATCCGTTCACCTGCTTCAGTGATGCTGACCATAGCCCCAGCATACCTGCACCTATATTTTTCTCCATTCAGTCATGGGAAGACATGCTTCTCCATTTGACTTGCTTGATTATGGTGGTCTCTGGAAGCATCAGTATCGGGGGGAAGGAGCCAGGAGGGATGCAACCACAGACTTTGCAGAGTCCAATGTTTGCAGCTCCCTAGGTTATTTTTGAAGCCAGTCAGAATGACAACACAGTCCTGTTTCTTTGCAAATATGTGTCTGTCCCTACAGAGTTCCACTGGCAGAAATTTAAAGAGGGCAGGTAAGGGGCATTGCTCATGGCCTAGAAATTGTAACAAGAAGGATCTTTCCAGGACTTGGTGCATACATAGTCTTAGAAATGAGATGGTAGAAAATTATTCGTCACAAGCTCTTTCTGCAGCTCACACATTTTTATAAATCACAGTCTCTATCAGATGTTGCTAAACTGGGGGAACATTCATGAAGATTTCTGTCTTCCTGGTTGACATCCAGTAGACCTCTTTTTTCCTAAGGAAGGCATCATTAAACTTACACAGCCAGAAAACTTTGCATGTGTCATCCAGTCTGGGATAGCTTTCCATACATATCTTCTCAGCCCACACCAAGGCAATTAGCTATTTTAACCTTCTTTCTCTGAAAGTTTACAATATGGAAATGTCTTGCTCTACCAATTGGAGAACTACACTTAGTATCATCTTCCCCAGCAGACTCTCATGCCTTCTGTTATCACAGTTTTTCTCTCATCTTTCACTCCTGTACCAAATGCAAACTTCATGCCTACTCCTGCTCTTCCTCATCCGCTATCCATCCTACGCCCCCTCTTTCAGTTCAGTAGGGTTTTTCCTTCATTATATGTGCATGCTACCCAGCAGGCTCAGCCACAGAGTGAAGCTGGCATCTCACAAGTTCTGCCTCTGCCTTCTGTACATCTTCATTACATTGAGAAATAAATTATCTTGTTAGTTACATTATTATATTACAAGTTGACAAGTAAATCTTATTATAAAAGTGTAATGATACAATAAGATATTTTATTCATGCATTTAGCCCTCATTCTCTGACACTTAATTATATCTACTGCTGCATGGTGATCTGAAACATTAATTTGAAAAATCAACTAAAATCCTCCATAATAGACTGATTTCCTGCCCTCCTCTTAGGGTTGTCTTTTAATGTATACTGAGATTACTTAAAACACATCCAGTGAACCTTAGAAGAGCTTGATGGTAATGGGAAAAAAAGAAAGACTGTGCAGGGGGTATTTTGTTAAGAACTGCAGAGAGAATCAAATCTGAACTTGTGTATAGGATGAAGTTTTGCAAGGACAGAAATGGGATCTTCCCTAATGAGAGCAACATAACACCCGTGCGTCTGCTCCACCACATAACGGTGAGCACATAACCAAAGCCTGCAGTGCTATTGCACAGTGCAGCCAAGGCTGCTTCCCAGCTTTTCATGGTGCTTTGGCCCAGGGACCTTGGTTCCTATGAACACCTGCACACATGTCCATGATGGCCAAGGAAGCTGTAGTGTGAGCTGGACACTGACACCATGGAGCCCTGAGCACTCCTGGGATACAGCAGATCATCCAATTTTTTTTCCTTTAAGGCAACCAGCATTCAGCCTGTGTTTAGATTCCCTACAACTTCCCACTACCACAGAATGGATATCCCAAGAGCTGTATTAGGTCTTGAAAGGAAAAGTAATAGGTTATTCCCCCTGCTCTGCATGTGCAGAGCACCTTATCACACCCCTTATCACATGGTAGGACCTGATGGGGCAGCCACTGACTGCAGAGTCAGGGCCAGACATCTTGCAGGTAAATCAGACCTCGGGTACATGTGGGAAATAGAAAACCCATTTGATGATCCCCAAGAACTCTAGCAGGCTGACTCCACCACACTCCTGAAGATACTCCAGGACAGAGTTTGATATATTCATTGGAGCAGTATTTTAGGGATATTTTTAAGAAGCACTATTTAGATGCACCAAAGCCTTGTTAAACAGCTCCTCTCCCACGTGCCTCCCTGAATCACTGAACCATCCCAGCCTGCTGAACCATCCTAAAAGAGCCCCAGAAGTGCTTACAGAATGGCTACAGAGACACACCTGCATGGAGTTAGAGTTTGAAGGAGGAGGCAAGTCAATTGGATCTGCAAATCTTAACATAACAAATATTCTGAAAATTGAGAAAAGAAATTATAGTTCCCAAACCACCTATAAATTGTGTTCCTAACATGGGAATGATCTCCAAGCAAATAATCTTCTTTCATGCTGAAAACTACTCTGACCCTGCACACTTTCAATAAGGAGCCCACAGACAATAGAACAGGGACATTTTTGTTTTCTTAATGTGAACAAAAAAAAAAAAATCTCATTAACATGAACAACACCCAGCCTCTTTAACTAAGCAAGCTGACAAATTTTCCCATCTAGTGTAAAGGAAATTGGAAGAAAAAAGGCTGAACCTTGTGGTCATAAATAAGTCTAAAAAATTCCAGTAGATTTTTGCAAAATGTGTAAAGGACAACTTAAGAAACTTTGGTACTCAGTTTTTGATGAACATCAGCTGGAGGTAAATGACTAACTTTTCTGCACTCCTTCAAAACTCCTTCTGAAAACTGCATTTACTTCATCACCTCAGTAAAATTTTGTCTTCTGCTTGCATATCACATATCCCATCACTTGGGACTTGCCGCTTTAAACAGAAGACTTACTGTCAGTAAACATGTCTTTTCAAGCCTTACTCTAGCACGATTCTATTCATCAGTAATAAACTCTGAGTATAAATCTTTTTTACTGTTGTACTTCTCTCTGTGTCAAAAATTCACATATAGATTTGCTACAAGCAAGTCCAACTTCCTCTGAAAGTTTAGGAGGCAAACTCTGCAATGACAGAACATTGCAAGTTATAGGCAACTATAAAAACATTCTAGTGACAAAATATGCCTGTTTGCAATTCAGGGAGAGTATCAAGACAGCAATTCATGCTACAGTTTTCAGAGTAACTAAAACTCAATAGCTGGGACAAGAGTTTTAAAAAATTCAGATCTCACTAAGACACCAAAGGAAGTGACCAGCTTTTGATATAAAGTGTGTCCACAAGTTGTCTACTAGGAGCTCAGCATTTTCTCAAAGTCCAAATCTAATCATGATCAACTCTACTGAAAATTTAAAAATTAGCACATGAATTATTTTCACGGTCTGTTCCCTAAGGATATTTCAACAAAAATCTGGAAAAGATGATATGGAAAGGGAAGCAGTTCAAAATCACGACTTGACTCATATGTCCATACTGCTTAACCATAAGCTTGGGTGCAAATTTACCATATGGCACTTAAGTCATCTGCAGAAGACATACTCAAAGTCACAACTGTCTCCTTCAATTAGCAATATTTAGGCAGTAAGCATAAAAATGCTCCTGCAATGTTATGAATGGTCTAGGGTTCCTATAATGGTTTGCCTCAGACTCTTTCTGAAAATCAGCTATCTTCTGTCTGGGAACAGGTGTAAATTAATCTTTTCATCTAGGAATAAATAATTCCTTCTCAGTACAGTCGTCCTCTGATTTTCCAGTGATTCTTTCTTCTTTAATGTTGTTTTAAGGAGTATCTTCAATTAAGAAGTAAACAAGCCATTCTGAACTTGTTATTTCAGCTCAAGAAAAATGATTGGTTCAGTTCTTTGTAGTCAAACTATTAACTTAGACAATTGTTAAGGATCAATTAGTTACAATGCAGTTCTGAGAGAAGTCCTTAAAAATACATATATTAGTATAACCTAAATTCCACCAATAATATGAAGAAATAATTTTATACAGAAATCATGATTCTATGTTTAGAGAATTATATAAAACACTTTTGGTTTTTAAATTGACAGGTCTGAAGAACATATGCATGAAAAACTTTTTTTTTGTTTAGTAACCAAGAAACAAGTTTCAAGACTAATGTAACAACTCAAAAATATACTATATTATCCTCAGTAATTGGCAAAATCAATACCTTACTGCATGACCTACAATATCTGTTCCTAGGGGAACAGTAAATTGAATCTACTTCAGAAGAGGAAACAGTGGTAAACAGAACCCTAAACTTTTCTAGAACTTCATTTGTCATGTATGATTTATCATTATTTTTTCATTTCACAATGCAAGTGTCACTTGTTGGTTTCATCTTCTGTAGAAAGCAAATTGTTTTGATGAAGGTCAACTGTATGAGTTGGGTAAAAAAGGCAGACTGGTCATGATTGCTCACTTAAATGGAAAGCCATCCTACATGAGTGCCATTAACAGTATCCTTCCTGATGGAAGAGTATTTAATGCAGTGACCCAAGAATGGAAATGCTCTATCTCTGAATTTTACCTCAGGCATATTGAAATATAAGTCAGAGTGTAGAACACTAAATAAAAGTCATTTTTCAGTCTTCCTTACACAGAAAAAAAATAGACTCTAAAAAAGACAGATTTTAATTTGCATTGCCAATTATATTATAACACATAGAATTTTCCCCTCTTCTTAACCATGACTTACCCTATTAAGCACTCGTGTTAAATACTGATGATAGATACAGGCCCCCATGGACTGCAGCTCAATTGGAACAAAATGAGTGAGAAGGAATGGAGAAAGTAGGCTGGTAAAAATCCCATGGTTATTTTGTTAGACTATTAACATTAAAGAATTTGTTATATGTACACAAGGGATGAGGAAAGGACCATGAATAAATGACTTTGCTCTGGGAACTTCTTTATGGGATTAATGATATGGAGCAAAAAGTCCATTTCCTGTAGAAGTGATTGTTGTAGAAAAAATCAGTGCTGTTGTCAAAAATGGGGTGCATGCACAAGAAAAATTTTGAAAGAAAACCCCTACAGGACAAGAACCCGTGATGTACTTTGTAGTTTAAGGTTCAGTCTGATACTAACATGACCATCTTTCCATAAAAGAGTACAAAACCACAAAATTTCTAGATTTTGTAGGAAAAAATGTAAATATTCCATAAGAAATTAGTGTAATGGAATCTCTTTACTTTTGCAGAGGGCTCAGGAAGATTCACATTCCTCCACAACTACCATACCTCCATAAAATTCCATTGGGTAGCACTAGTTTTTACATAGGCCATATTCTGAGTGGAGCTGGCACAGATCTTCATTATTCAAATATGTCTGATATGTACAGTAGCCACATGTGACATAAATCCCATTTAATAAGAAACCTAAAGAACTCTTCTCTCTGTCAGCTCCAAAATTCTCTTGAATGGAAAAATTAGATGATCTCCAAAATGTCAGTCTCTTGTTTTCACACAATATTAAATCAATCTCTCTCTAATGCCATGTGCTACTCCATTTGTTTTCAGTAATGTAGTTTCCCCCCCTCTTTTCCTACATAAGTAGAAGTTTTATTAAGTGATTTAATCACTACATAGAAATATCTATCTGAGTTTAAACTGATAGTAATTCAACCACACATCTTTAGACCTTTCATGTCTCCTTTAAAAGTGAGATGTCTCCTCTGAACAACAGAACTTGCAAGATGAATTTAAGAGCCCATGTTAAAAAGAGGTAGCAATAAAATGGAAGACTGATGCATCAAAAAAGGCTGAAGCAGCTACTGGTTTATATTTTATTTCAATACTTAAATCTCTTCAGCACTAAAAGTTGCTAAATATTTTCCCTTGATCATGATTTGTGAACAATTCACTTACCAGTTGCACAGATATTTTTCATAATTCCAGAGGAAATGGAATTGCCCATACACTATGGTCATACTGCAGTCTTATGAACTGCAATTAATTTCTTTATATATATCAAGATATCCTTCTTGGTAACTATAGGAGTAATATGGGCCAGATGCTCAGTCCTGAGGCATGGGAAATAGAAAAAGCAAAAAACTCTCATAGCAGTGTGAATGTAGGCCTAAAGTTAAAAAGATACAAGAATGAGGACATAGAACAATAAGTCTGTGTTTTTGTGCTGTGTAGAGCTAGACCTTAGCAAGTAGAAAACTATGTTGAACAAGAACAGAAAAGTTTAATAGTGAGACTTTGTGCTTTATCAAAGAGTATAAAAAGTTCCTGAGTAATATGATATATGAAGCATGAAACAAGCACTTATTATTAGATATAAGGTATATGCGTAATGAGTGGTTTATGCAGATCCTTGTAAGCTCTTAACAATTTGCTGTTAGTTAGAAAATTTTTAAAGGGCCTTGTAACACAGAGAATTTTGGCTGCTGTTGGCAGGATGTGAGCTGTTGCCATCTTTCTTGTACCACTCTGAAATGAGACGGATGTTGCCACAAAGCTCGAGAAACCTCTTCCAGCAGTCCCATCCCATTGTTTGGAAAACTATAGGTCCAACAGAATGGTTCCCCCCTTTTTCTTAAATGTTTTATATATATCAAGATATCCTTCTGGGTAACTGTAGTAGAATGGGCCAGATGCTCAGTTCTGAGGTGAGCTGAGACTCTGGAGTCTTGGACAGAGCATTCTGGTAGGGCCTGAGGTGAGGAGGGTCAGGGGTTCCTTGAGGATCCCTGATACTAAACATTTCAAAGGCTTTTCTCCACTCAGGAGTAGCGTATTATCTACCACAATTGTATATGTGAAACTTGTTCTGTGTTGAGTCATCTTTCACCCTAAAAGGGTCTCTCCCTGGGAAAACTGAAATTCATTAAATTATCTAAGGCATTCTGTGAACAGTTTGGTCCTTCTCTATTCCTTTCTCATGTCTTTCCTCTTGTTTTCCTCCCAACACACAACTCTCAAACATGGAGTATTCTGCCAAGCATGGTAGAAGCTGAAATACTAAATTCACTTTTAATTATTCAAAGAAATAGGAGAGATTAAACCCACTTCCACCTCCAGATCAATTGCTCCACTGCTTAACCTGCATTTGCAAAAGAGAAGAGGAGACAGTGCTGAGACACCAAATGGTGCATGGAGCCACATTTCAGCTTTCAGGCAACCTCTTAGGCCCTGGTTTCAGTCCTGGCAGCAGTGGGAGCAAGAGGAGGGGTAGAGCAAAGTATAAAATTGCTGAAATGGTGTGACAAGCCTCTTTGGCAACAGTTAGTGACTGTCTGGCAGAATTAACAAGAATCAATCATGCAGCAAGTTCATCGGAAAAAGAAAATGAGAATAACAAGGGACAAGCTAAACAGTAGCTCAATAAGGTGGAAAGACATATTCTCAACAGGCTGATGAGAAGCAGTTGATGGAGGATATTACAGCCACTGAGGCAGAATTATAGCAAGTAATTAAGCATGAGGGCATTGTCAGAAGGTGGGTTTGAGCTGGGAAAACACTGCTGTTCAAATGTGGGAGTGGCTCTGGTCAATGCTTATTCCATCAGAGCTCAGCGAGAGGATGATCAGAGCTGTCAGGATGAAAGAAAAAGTCTGATTAACCCCTGGGTGGATAGATATATTTTTTTAACTACTGTGCCATGTACAGCTCTGCTGCCTTGCACTAGAACATAGCTCAATAAGGCTTATAAACTTTAACAGCAGAAGGACTTTTATGTCCATATTTCTGTGTCTTGACATGAAAACTTATTTTCACCTGCCCCATACAACATAATTACATGATATTATGTCAATGTTTAATCCCATTTCGTCCACAAGTCTCAACTGCTTCAAGACAGTAATCATAAAACTCTTACAGGTATATATCTAAAGGATAACTTTGCCCATTCATTAGTAAGGAAATAAAAGGAACATAGTATATAACCTAATAGCAAAATAGGGATTCCAGCTTCTGTTTACTTCCATTTAAAATGTTTGATTGTTTTAATAACAAGCTCACTGGCAAACTTCTAATTTGGATCTATTATCTTCCTCATTAGAATTCCAGTGGCAGAGTGAGCACATGGGCTGCTTATTATACAGGAGTTCATTATCAAAATCTAGCACAGATTGATTATCAATAAAGTGTTTTTCATTTCCTTAGAACTCTCATCACAGCACTCTTTTTATTTATTATCCTTCCACTCTCTTTTCCTTATCTAATCAGCCTGTGTTGAATCAGCTGCTAAGTATTCAGCAGCAAATGGTTTCTTCAGCCTCATAACCATTACAAGTCAGTGGGAGCTATGCTTCAGACCAAATGTGTTATTGTTCTGCTTAAGAACCAGCTCTCCTTTCATTTTTAAATCCTTATACATCAAGAGTATAATGATACCAAATGACAACCAAACGTTTCTCAGTTAGATATAGAAAACTCACTTCAAACAAAGAATTTACCCTTCTGATCTAGAAAGTCAGAGACATGCACACTGGAGCCCACCTCTTCACCAACTGGGGAGGTTAAGTATTCCCCTCCCTGAATTTTTGCTGGGAGATAGACGGGCCTGAGAAGAACCCAGGCAAGCTGGAACCCAGCACCTATATCTCAGCTAGATGGCTGAGGTTGAGATGCACACAGTTGGTCACTCTGGGCACCTCTCTGATTAACAAGGAAACAACATATAGCACCTGAAGTTCCTGCTCATCTGCAATCAGTGAAATGGAAATAAGCATCCTCCAGGGCTCTGATTCATAGGAAACAAAAGGAAATCATGGGCAACATTTAGACACCATCTTTTGTACTTAAAAGTTGTCAAAGGTCACATCAATAAATTAGAGAAAGGTGGTGTTGGGGGTTGAGGGTTTTTTCCTTTCCTTTTTCTCTTTACTTGTGACCAGTGGAATTTTTTCCCATTGTGTTGCTAAGAGGCACTGATGGCTGGGTGCTTCAGGGGAGGGGAGAGGAAACTCTCTCTCACTCGATCTGAGACTTTGGAGGAGAGCAGTGTGGCTCCTTGCTTGCGGAAAAGAACACACTCCCGCTACAGAAGTCCTGCTTCTTGGTCCTGCTTCCTCTGGTGTGGAGTGAACCAGAGTGACCCTCTGTTCCTGGGAGCAGCCGCTCAACTGGGACTTTGGTATTGCCTGCCTTGCTGGAGGAGGAGCCTGTCGCCATGCTGGGAGTGGGGTCCTGCACCCCCTGCCTGCCAAGACCTCCCACATTTTCAGCCTTAGCTCTGGAGTTCCTGGTCCATCCCTTCCTGTCTCGGCCCAGCCGCCATTCCCGCCTGCTCCCCGAGCCTGTCCACAGCGCCCCCTGCAGGCGCGGGGGAATCACCGCACCCGCCCTGCCCGCCGGGAGCCACCATCGCCCCTGCTGGCCGTGAGCGGAACTGCACCGAGGGGAAAGTGCCACGCTCAGGAAGCTGTTGTTGTGTCCTGGGGTCTGCTCATTATTAATGCTGTAGTTGTTGTTTGTTTGCTTGTTATACATAGTAGTAAAGAACTGTTATTCCTAGCCCCATGCCTCTGCCTGAGAGCCCTTTCATTTTCTAAATTATAATAATTTGGAGGGAGGGGATTTGAATTCTTTATTCCAAGGGAGGCCCTGCCCCTTCCTGGCAGACACCTGTTTTTAAAGCCGAGACATCTGGGTACTCCTTTCAGTGGAAAACAGGGAAAATAATTTGGGACACTTAAAGGAAGAGCACAAATCACCCTGTGATACTAAACTAGGGAAATACTTTATTCATCACCTCTTTGAGGTAAAAATGCCAGAGGGAATTGAGATACTGGAAAATTTTACTAGCTCTGGTAAAGTTCATTTATATGACATTCTTTGAGTCTTAGTACTAGTAGCGGAGATAAAATATGAGGTATCTACCTCCACCCACAAGCTAAAGAGGGAAAAGCCTAGATTCTGCTCTATGATTTCTATCCCAGCTGTTCTTATTTACCTGAAGTGTAGTACAGCATGCAGTATATTACTCTGAACTTTTCTATTTTCATCTTACAATTAATGAGACTCAAAACTAATAATGACTCAACTGACTTAACTGATAATGTTCCATGAACTGCTCAAAGCACACCCTCATTAACAGTCACGAACTCCTATGGCCCCTCAGGCATTTGGGAAAGAGTATTTCAAGGACCTTTGAGATGAACTCTCTGAAGTTTCCCAGCTGGCCCGTGATACGCTGTGATGGCTGGGTTTGCAGGACCCTGCTGTGCCAGCTGGGCTATCCTTGGCTGGGGGATGGCTCTGCTGGCTGGAGACTGTGGCACTGGGGAGCCTCCTCTATGCAGCAGAGGCAGATAATGCTCAGTTTCAACTCGTGAGTCTAGTTTCAGTGGAATGAAGGACAGTATCAGAGCACTGGCTCCAAACAGGACAACCACATCTGAACTGGAGCAGCACTGCAGCACACGGCTGATTTCCTGCTGGAGTTTTACTCATCTGTTTGAAAAGAACACATCACATGTTTTATCCACAAAAGGCACCTACATATCCCATTCTCAAGCATTTTTTCATAACTGAGGGAAAGAAAAATCTGTAAATACTGTAAAGTATCAAAAAAAAAACATAAGTGACACTGTATCCATGGTATTCATTTAAGAAAAGTTCCTGAGCAAGTGGCATCTTGGTGATTCTCTCATACCAAAGGCAGATGTTTTAAGGAGACAAAACTATTGTCTAGATAAAGGCTATCCAAAACTTTCTATCTAAACCTGTATTCTCAAGTCTGTCTTTGTAAAGTGACAGTGTCAGTTCCCTGCCTCACCACTGAGTTTTACTAGAAATAACCCTGCAACCCTGTCCTGTGTGTTCTCCTGCTGTAGATCTACAGAAATAATTTTCCTTTCCATTTGGAGAGCTGTTGTTTTTGTCCTTGTATCTTGGACCACAAGTCCAGACAGAGTGGGTGAAAAATTCTGTTTAATAACCTTAAGAAAAATTTAGCAGTCATGTATAAACATAAAATCTGAGAGAGGAAGGATCCTGCTCCAGAAAAAGTGCCTAAAGTGAAACACCTTTTTTTTCAGTTGTTTTGTTTATATGTAGGTAGACTAGGAAAGATTTTGTAAGCAGATGTTTTCTTAACATTGAAAAAGGCTTCTCATATGATATGCAAATAACCAAGACAGTATTTTTTTAGCCAAAATGTTAAAATGATAAAATTCTACCAGCATAAAATACAACTGCACAAAAAAAAGTAGTTCACAAGCTGAGATAAGAACAGTAAACTATATAAACTAAAGCCTGAGGGCTCAAACTGATCAATGCTGGAAGCCAAAGAGGATTTACATCCTCTTATATAATATTTTATTCCTGTCTAGATATCCTGTGAGCCTTTTCTGCCCTCTTTGACAAGCTAGTAGGCTTGATGAATCATTGTTTGTTTTCTGATTTAGCAATTCCCATGTTCTTATAAAGAAAATAATGTATGACAAGGTCAAGATTATGAACACAATTATAAAGGAAGCTTGACAGATCAGATAAAACTTCTGGGGTATAAAGGGAAAAAAGTAAATAAGGAGTTTGAGAAGAGACATTAGTGAACATAGTAGGAATACAGGTAAAAAAAAAAAAAAANTCCTGAAAATGCACAGCACAGCAGCCAGTGATTTGTCAGCAATAGGAAAAAAGAGGGGAGAATTAAGCATTACCTGGTTGCAAACTAAACCAGGACTGGTACAGTATAGAGGTATTGTTGGGATTTTTTTTAACTAGACCAAATTTAAATGAAAGAGGATTTTTAAAAATGAGGAATCAAATTCTGAGCTAGCATAATTGCAAATAAATTAAAATTGATGTCAGCCCACTTACCTACAGGGCATGCTCTCTGTGAGGATCTGGTCTGGATACACTGAAATTGGTGTTCAAAGATGTGTGCAAGCCAAGGGCACAGAGTTTTTCAAGAAATGAAAGACTGAGATGAGTAGATTCAGAATGAAGAAAAATAATCAGAAACAGCATATCAGCTTTCAGGTAAGCAAAGAAAAGTAAGTCTTCTTCAATGAAAAGCAATTTAGAAATGAGTAGAAGAAAAAAAATGATCTGAGGAACATCAAGTCTCCAGAACAAGAGGGGAAAAGTTCTATAAAAATTAAATTATTTTGATATAAATTACAGGAAATAAGAAATGAAAGGATTTGGGGTGACAGTGAACAATGGGCACACAGGAAGATGGTGTAGAAGAGACAGAAGAGATGAGGTGAGAAGAGGATGGTGTAGCAGTCCAGATGCTGCAGGTGGGACTGAGATGAATAGCATCTGTTTAATTTTCTGGTTTGCAGTCAGTGTTTTTTATGTTCCTTTTAAAAATCCGTGGCTGGTAGCAGGTAAGAAGAGTGCTTGTCTGCCTTGTCTTGACTACTTTGCCACTGGGCTTTGGCAATAGAGGAAACTTTTACAGATGGGGCAGTTGCTCCTTTTCTGACAACAACTGGACTTGCTCAGCAAAGGTGAAGGAGAGCAGAGCTCAGCATTTGGGAAGGGCCAGAGCTGGCCGACAGGGAACTGCTAAGGTTGAGAAACAGGTGGAGAGGAACAGAAAACACACATGTAATCCAGAGCTAAAGAATTTAGCTGTACCTCAATTTTCTGGGGTACTTGGTAGGATGGTGGAAGCTGATCCAAAGCATCAGGCTATTTAGATGTTCTAGACTAAAAACAGGGCTGAAAAGAAAGTCCTGCCCAGCCCAGTACAGGAGGTAAAGGTTTGTAGTCTTTTTTTTTCAGCCCATTATGAGTTTCTCACTTGACAAAAATACTTACTGTTCTGTTCTAATAAAAAAATAGTGTTAGAAGTTCAATGTCCTCTGACGTTTTGCAGTGGCCGCTTTAAGAAACAGAAGCAGACTGTGGCTTCACTTCAGGATGAGGATATATTCAGCTCAGTTTCTACTCCCAGCACAGATATTTTAGGGGATCTTGTGTAATAGCATTTTTGTTTCTGCTTCAGTTCAAAGTTCCTGATATATAGACAATATATAGTCAGCGTATAACCATAAACCCTTAATTCTGGAAATTACACATATACATATAAATAAAAAGAAACTACTTATGTGTGTCCTTTAAGAATTTGTCCAGTTTCTCTCATTTGATATTTCTGCAAAAGCTTTTCCATTAACAAAAATACCCTATGTTTTACTTGTGGTATATTACAATATTAGTGCTAGTGGAGGTATGTACAAAATAAGAATATATGGGAAAATGAAATGCCTCAGAAAAGAAGTTAAATTTTAAGAAGGAAGAAGGAGCACTGGAGATGGAGTGGCTGTAGCTTTGGTGCTTCTGCCAGTTGGAAGTGATGATTCCTGCAGGCATACAACACTGTCAGCAGTGAAAACAGGGAGAAAACAGAATCTGTCATGAGCTTACCCAGACCTTGTGTCCTTCCATTTGGAAAATCCAAAGGAAGACCGGCTGCCTTCTTCAAGCTCCTGCATAAGACCACTGAGCTTGTCTCTGAGCTGCAGGTTATCTGAAGACTCCATTCTCCTTAGCAGAAAGAGATAAAAAAAGGTTAATTCCTTATCCTAACCAGAGCTACTGGCAGCATGCACATCCTGGCTTATGGACCTGCAGCAATGGAAGACACCTTGTCAGTGAGAATACCTCTCTGGTCAGATGAAAAGGGTACATGAATCATGATTTAGTTGCATTATTATAGACTGCACTTTGAAACCTGAACTGCATTTGTGAGACTACAACAAAGAAATGCACTTTCTCAAAACCCAGCATATAAACTCATGAGCTCATCATCACAGCAGTGATGCATACAGTTAAGCTGATAACTGCTACTGAAGCGAGCAAAAACACAGGATGCTGAAATATTGTGGGGTCATTTAGCCAACCATGTAGGTGAAACAACTAGAGGTATTTTTGTGTACTGAAACACAGTGCAGGCACTTCTTAACCTATATCCTTTTAGTGGAGTTCAACCTCTTCAGTAACAAAACTATTTAAGGAAGGAAAGCTGATATATATTTCATGAGTCATAGTGCAATACCACTGCTTCAATGCATCTGGCTCTGTTTTGGTGTGGATGTTGTTTAGGAAAGAATTCTGATAAGTAGGCTTAAGAAATGTGGGATATTAGTATGTTAAGAAAAGTGACATATTGAATTATGTGTACATTGCATTAGCTGACGCTATCTCCATATCACCAGGCAATGTGTCACACCTGCTTTGAGATTTTTTTGGTTGATCAGTTATAAACAAAGGAAGTAAAATTTTTAAAAAGTGCACCTGTATTGCACCAATAAAAAGGCAATTTTGTGCCTAACAGGCCATACAAATGCACTCTCATGCTCTTGAGGATTTTCTGAGCACAAACATTATTACGGACTTAACTGAGATTGAAATGACAAATGGTGCAGCCTGAAGCCATGTTATCTATTTATAATAATTTTTCCCTCTTGAAAGCTGTATCCAACCCATTTTATGATTTCAAGGTAAAATTAAAGAGATGTGTTCCCTGAAATGGAGTTTGGGTTGATCCAGCCAGAGCTGGCTGGATGAAGGATAGTTTCAATCCTTTATTGCAGTCTGAATTTGCAGGGAAACACCATACTTTGAACCCAAGACCTGTGCAACTGGAGACTGGAATAAAGAAGCTTTAATAAATTGTGTTACTCTGTTAAGGGCTAAGAATCTTTCAAGCAGCTGCAGCTAGTGCCTTACTTTTTAATTATGTAAGATAACATCTTTAAACATAGAGAAAAAATCTTTGTTCATGACTTGTCCTTCTGTCACAAAAATGTGTATTATTGCTGAATTCACAGTCATTCTTTTACATGACCCATTTCAGGCCAGAAATTCACAAGTGCTTTAAGCTGGAATTTGCCAGCATTGACCCTAAGAAAATTAGGGTCTTCCTGCTGACTTCCTCCACTTCTGCTGACTTCCTCCACTTCTCCTGCCTGCTGTTGTATTTCTCCACCCTGGCAAAAAGATACATGCAGCTGAGTATGCCACTGCAGGGGGCTGATCAAGCTCAATCTGAAATGAGAGAGGGGACAAAATGCTCATTATATTATTGCATGAGAAATTTAAGCACAAGGGTGAAGGCAATGAACTAACAAGATCAGGCAGAAATTGCTGGGGAGGGGTGTTCAGCAAGGTTGGTGCTTTGAGCATCAGTGCCAGCTCCTGGAATTATGGTGTGTGATTATCCTGCTCTTGCCAGTGACACCCAGCACCCTTCTCCTTCCCTTCACTGAAATATCCTCAAATGCTGAGAGGAGCAGGCTAGACATGCCCTAAGCATGTAAATGTGTGCCTCAAGCATTTCTTAAATCAGTTATAGATACCTCTAAAACTACAGGAAATCTGTAATTTACATCCTAAAGGGTTTTTATTTGCACACTGAAAACAAATTTATTTGCTTTAGAGTGGCCAAAGCAAAATTTCAGTTATTTGGTGTTAGATCTGTGTCAGTTATTTGGTATTAGATTCATGTTAACTCTTTTCTAGAACATTCTTTTCTGGAAGAGTAATTGTGACATTATAATACAAGTTTGGTCCAATCTAAGAGATGTGTGTAGTGTAAGCATGAGATATGTTGTAACCTATGCTTCCAAATCAAAAGTAATTAAACATCCTGAATCACAATTTGTTCAGAAAAGGCATTGTGAACTTTCTGTGAGCAATGGGAGACATTTTGTCTCCCAATCCAGCACACCAGAGGAACAGCTCTGCTAAGGAATTGCATGTCTAAGGAGGTAAAGCAGAGTTTCTAATAACTATTTTAATAAGTGTTCTATTTTACATGATTTTCTTTTTTCATGGATATGAGTTCAGAAAAGAGCATCTCATTTTTCTATGAGATAAAATAGGAGTGGGAGCAAATACTCATCAAAAGCTGATAGGGCATGACATGCCTGGTTTGGAGTGGGTATTACTTAAAGAGAAAAGCTTTTGTTTCTCTAGGAGGGAAAGGGAAAAATATTCAGTGAAATAGAAAACCTGCATGATGATTTCATTATGTCAGGTCAGTGATCCAGTTTGATGGACTAGGACAGTTAGTACCAGCAAATCTTCTGGCTAAACATGCAAAGGAGGAGGTTACTCACCCTTCCAGTCTTATTAAAAAAGACTGCAGGCATCATGGATCCTTTAAAGGACAGTTAAAGACGGTAGTTGTCTTTGCTGGTCACATATAGTTAGGTAACTTGTTGCCTGGAAACAATCCCAGTGGTTTATACACTATAAAGAGTCAATTAAAAAGCTGTCTTTGTTCCAAATTTTAGGTATTCTCTTATTTTCAGCTTTTGCCTCCTATGAGGTAACTGCTCTATATTTTATAATTTAGCCATAATAGACATTACACTGATTAAATCCTTTCATAAAGGTAACAGTAAAAAGAACTCATGGAGGAAAGAGTACTTGAAAAAGCACAACTAGCTTAGAAGTGGTACAAAGGACTGAGCCTCCTTTTGTCCATTCTTTCTTGATTGACTGAGTAACAGAAAGGTGTGGGATAAAGTAAAGATTACTTTAAAGTGCCCAAGAGGTAAAAGTGAGGAAAATAAAATAGCAGTGGAAAGCTATTAAGGGAGCTGGCTGCAGGCAGCACACTTGTGTTTGCATAAGGGCTGTCCTTCAGACAGGCTCGTCAGTGTGCTTGGCCCTTTATAGAACATCAGAGACTCTGAGGCTCAATTTAAAATAAAACCTGATCAAACACTGTATGTAATCTATGCTTACCCTGAAGTGAAGGGAAATACTCCTGAGGAATGAGCTATATGGTGCTTCTGAATTACAAACACCTTAGCCCAGATTACAAAGAGACAAGGTGCTCAGTCTCACAGCCCCATTTTAGGAATTTGGCTCCCTATCTGAAGAGATGCCTCAAGAAAGGTTCACCAAAAAAAAAAAACAAACAAAAAAAAATCTGAAGGGGAAGCTGCTTATCTAGCCCAGAGGAGACAAAACAGGTTTTTCTTTTTT
>WEIU01012066.1:100720-155070 GCA_013389925.1 Aegithalos caudatus
TTTTTTGGTACATTTACCCTTCTATGAATGTGGGGAAATTAGTTAGAATAAGGTGGTGATCATTAGTCAACTATCAGATTAAGAGGTAGGAAATGTTGACTTCCTGGACCCGCAAGACTATGTAATTAAATTTTCTCCTATTTTTAATCAGTGTAACCCTAATTATAAATTCATAAACCAGCCTGCTGACCAAACTACTCCATGTAAATTGTTTCTGTGCACAACACCTCATTTGCAGGAAGGGTATTTGTCATTGAAATGGAGGAACAAGAAAGAATTACAAAAAAAATTACAGAAAATATTTATTCTGAGTTCTATTTTACCATAGCTAGGAGAGCTTACTTATTGTAGGGAAGCCATAGGCAGGCAGGCTTTTTAGGCATCTAGTCTAAGCTCTGAAGCCTGATCTAGAACCTCCTGGAAGCAGATGTTTCAGTGTCCCCATTGTCACCAAGTAGCCTCTGAGATCTCGATATCCCCCTCTGAGTGCAGTTCAAACCAGTGGCAAACAGCTCAGGCACAATGATGGGAAGCTCCTGAAGCCTGCCAGTGTCAGAGCATGGACATTGTGGCGTCCCAAGAGTATTGGGCTGCGGGAAACACTCAGCACTTGTAAAGTCTGGTTCACAGGTATGGATGGATGCAGTGGCACCCCATGGCTTCCAGTGGCTGCCAGCCCAGACAGGTGTCAGAGGGGTGACACTGCTGCTCCAGCTGGGTCTCCCCACCTGGGCCAGCTGTGGGGCATGGGAGGGCCAGGCACTGCCCAGTAGCTGCAGAGGGAGAGCCCCTGAGCAGCTCAGGGACTGGGGGTCATTGGGGTGTAAATCAGGCTCTGGTCTCTCAGGGTCAGATGGGTGCAAGAGCCATATGGATGGTGCCAGATATAAAATTTCCCTGTGTACTCTCAAACTAGCAGGACTTCTGGCTACCTTCTACTGCCCTCTGGGTTTCAGTTTCAGCTATCAACTATACATGGAAGTCGCTCAGATACCCCAGGGATGGAAAACTGTTTAAAGCAAACAAACTGCTACACTTCCTTTGCTCCTAAGCATGGTAATTACTGCAAATGTTAATAAAGATGTTAATTCCCCATTTCATAATGAAAATGCCTCTCTCAAAACCTGTCTGACTTTTATCTGCAAGCAATGATGCTCCAATGCTCTGGCCATCCTTTGATCTTAGATACAATGAGACTTTGAAAAGCAGCAGACTGTCCATTGTAGCCTCAGAAGTCTCCTCTCTGATCACAATGTTTCTGTCAGAAAAACCCTACTTTTATGCTGCACTTACAAACAAAGGTCCTGCCTTCTTTCCTCATCTCTTCACATCTTTCCTGACCTATTTCCCAACAAAACTTTGTTCTATTCAGAATGGTAGCTAAGAAAAATTTGCATTTTTCCTTCATTTCTGTTTGGGTTTTTTTTTTTTTTTTTTTCTTTTCCTTTTGATGCCACTGGTGACACTCTGAACTCCAGACTCTGCTCTCAGCACTCCCTTCCTCCCTCTGGCTCATTTTGTGCCACCCCTCCCCACCTTCCTGTGCTCCTTACTCTTTATGCTATTTGGTTTATGAACTCAAAGAATATAACTATTCTGTTTAGGAAAAAAAAAAAAATCACCTTTTCTTTTGATCCACTTCCAGTACTACCTCTTATTCCATTTCTTCTACAAAAGTCATTGTTAAGCCCTTTTTTTTCGAAAGTATATGCCTTTTTTTGATTCAAAAATCACTACTTCAGTGCCTTTTGAGAACTCTTTTATCAGTGCTGGTATCTTTTGTCAACTCCCATCACATTTTCAATTTCCATTTCCCTTGGTATGATCCCTGAAGAGTTGTTGTATTTTTCTTACCTCTCTTCTCCTGTGTGCTTGTTTCACATAGGTTCCCATGTTACAAACAGCACTGTTACTGTAATCCTTCATATTTTTGGACAAACTACACATTTACCTTCTGAACATTAGTACACTGAATTTTGTTTCATGCCTGCCATTCTAATTCATAAAAGTCATCATTTTTTTGCTCTGCAAAAGCAGGTGATCCTGCAAGTAGTTACATTCGCCCTCCACTAATCTTTGAATACAGTTTACAGTTTTCCCTGTCTAAAAAATGCCCGTGTTGTGATTTTCCTCATATTTGTGACATATTTACTCTCCAGACTGAGGAATCAGCGTCTTTCTGACCCATAATTTATTTTTGTACCATTGTCCCAAGCCACTGAGAGCTCAGCTTTTGGGTATACTAAGCCCAACAGTATTCGTGCATTGGAGCACTTAAACATTGACTTACTGCTCAGCACACGTGCAATCTCCCTCAGCTAACACCTGCTCACATATTTAAATTTAAGTATGAAATTAAGTCCTCATGTGGATCAGAGCTCATGGGTTCAGTCACAGAGCTGAGCCTTATGTTTTCCTCTGACATCCTGGGGTGCTGCTCAGTGCTGAACCACATCCATGCAGCACTGAGTTCTCCAGAGTCAGACCTAAAATTATTACATTTTTACAAAAAAAATTACATTTTTTGTAATATTAATGTGGTGGAATTCTGTGCCTTCTGTGTCCTCCAGTGCTGACATTTAATTTCAGTAAAACCAAATATAATGCTTGCATACACACCCACCTGCCAGTCATGACATTAGCAAGTAGCTGTCTATAGATGTATCAAATCCTTTTACCAGTTCTCTGTTGAACAATTCCCCCTGCTCTTCAACCACCAGACACTCCCCACATTAAACTAGATTTCCTACACTACTGTTGCAATAACTTTAACATACATCCTAGATTGCTTTTCACTACAATGATCTGTTCTTTGTAGCACACAAGGATATATATAGCCTGAAATATAAATTTGGAAATTAATAGAGTCCAAGTAATTATAAAGCCTGATACTGGAATATATTCCAGTTATGAAAAGCATACCAGAGAAATTGGAATAAATTGAAAACTTATAGGAGAGAGGATATTAAAAGAACAGTACAGTGCAGGGATCAAATTTACTCATGAATATCTGAGCAAACTAAAAAGTGATAGTGCTGCACATGCTAAATGATTAAGAGAATTTTTACGCAAAATAATTGTGTCTCTCCTACAAAGCTCTCTCATTTTCTGCTTACAAAAGCAGATGATTAGTGTCCCTTGAATCAGTGTCCCTTGAATATCAACTTTTTCCCAAGCAAACTTGACAAGGAGAGATTGAGTTTCAGTAAGAAAGCCATAACCCAGGCTTTCTCGCACATTTATCTTACGTAGTTGCTTTTCCTATCTAGATCATTTCTGCCAATTTCATGAGGAATTCATATTTTTACTCTGGGTCAAGATACTAATTTACTTTCTAAAGTATGTTCTCCTACTGAAAATGCAAAATATAAAAGCAAACCATACCAAAAACCCACTTATTCTCTCTCTGCCTTATAAAAGCCACTGTCTTGCAGAGAATAAATACCAAATACTGAGCCTAATCTTCAGAAGTATGTGTTCAGTTTTATAGCACCCTCAGAACAACAGGAAATTGAATAGGACATTTAAATTTAAAAAATACTCTGGAAACTGGTTGCTTAAGAGCAAGTTTCAGCTGGCATTATTTTAATGCTTTATAAGTTTCTGAAACTAATGAAAGGTGAGACATGTTTTGCAGATTTAAATAATGAAGACACAGATTGGCTAAGGGGACTGGATTACTACCACTGGTGCCTAAAGCTCCCCAGAGATATGACCACTACAGCCATGCACAGTTGCCCTGGAGTTACTGAAGTTACTCAGGTTTCCACCAGAAGTACCCCAACATTTGGAGATTTCTTACATCTGGAAGTTACAAGCTTGACTTGGGTATCTGACTACAAAAAAATGAGGAACTTCAGTATTGCAAGAGCCTGCACTGGCTCCCTCCAGGGTAGAGTACCAAGCTGCAGCAAGAGTGACTGTAAGGTGCCTTAAAAGTTTCTTAAAATTCAGCTGAGAGCTTGGGCACAGAGCTCACAACTGAGTTAAGAGAGATAAGGACCTGAAAATCTCTTTTGTGGACTTTTTGGACATGCTCCAAACACCTGTGCGAGCAGGCTCACAAGTTTAAAGCCTAACAGATGCTGAGACATCCATGGGCCTGAGGACTGCAACAATCCTTTGAGAAGAGCTGTGATGTTCAGGTGAAACAGCCCTAGTGGCCCAGCACCTGCCTGGTTGCAGAGATTGCAAGGCAAGCTGAAGCAGCTTGTTAAGGAATGCTTCCAGCAAAACTACACAGAAAATATCATTGTAAGGGAAAAAAAAGGGAACACTTCAAACACAGCTTAAAATGATTATTCTGCAAATAAGTGCTGCCTTCAATCTCAGTATAAGTACCTGGTAGCATGAAGCCAGCCGTGGAGGAGAACAGTGCATGCTTTAACTTGTAGAACAAGAGGAGAGAACGTTTGGGGTCACACACCAGAGCTGCACAGCACAGCATGTGAGAAATCTGCTCCCCTGTCCATTTCCCCCATGACATCCCCAAAAAGCCTTCCTCTGTGCCCAAGGGGACAGCTCAGCCTCACGGAGACCAGCTGTGGAGAGAAGGGCACTCAGTCTCCCCCAGCATTCCCTTGCCCTCATGCCCAGGTTTCCCAGGGCTGGCAATTCCCACAGCACAGCAAGGCAGAGTGTGTGGGCACCTTCCTGGCAGTACTGCTGGCACAGTTCCCAGGCCCCACGTACCTTCCTCAGCAGCACCAACTTCTGGAACAAAAAGGAGAACTCAGTTGTCCATGGTAAAGAACCATTTAGGGAATGTTTTGCCAAGTTTCTTTGAAAAGAAAACGATTATGCAAATGCAGACCAGCCAGCTGGTACAACAAATTCCTTCTTCCCTTACAGCCACTTTCACTCCTCAGTTCAGGGAGCAGCAGGACTTATAAACAGACGGGGTCCTCTGGAGGGAGCCAGGCTTTGGAGTTTGCAGTGTCTTTGAAACATTGTGTTAGCTCCAGCTCCTCCTTGCTGTCCCTCTGGAAACTCAGGAGGGGAGGATCCTATGGGCCTTCCCCTGTGTGCAGGCAATGCTGCTGCAGGGCTGGGACACCCCAGACCTGCCCTGTCAGCCAATCTTCCCATGTCCAGAGGAAGGGTTCTCAGTCTTGGCAGCCTTCTCCAGTGGCTGGGTGGTGCTTCTCCCCTGCCAAAGCAGCTCTGTCTTCTCCTGAGTACTGCCCACCACAGGAGGCACTAAACTCTGCTCAGCACTCTAATGGATTGGGATTGTACTGATGTTGTACTTCCTCTCCTCAGATGGTTTCCTCTGTGAAACTGCCAGGAACGAAGGTTGAACTTTGTTAAGAGTTGCCAAATCCAGTAGCCTGGCAGAGGAGAGGCTGCCACTGCTCCCTGTGCCCAGGGTCATCCCAAAAGGACCTGAAGGTCCATGCTGCCTGCTGGGAATCCATGGGACTTCAGGGACCATTTATACCAAGTTTCCAGTCCCTCTGGTAGCCAACCCTCAGAGTCTCTGGACTCTCCAGTGTCTATCCAGAGTGGGGGCTGTCTGCCTGACTGGGCTACTGGAGCTTACCCTCTTGCCTTCCTTTGTGCCCCTGTGTTCTTCACATGTAAGTGAAGATGGTTCTTTTAATCTTATCATTTAAAAATTTATGTTAGTATCTTCATGTTCTGCTGAAATGAGAAGTTTTACTATGGAAACTATAATTTAGTGGGTATTTAAATTTTACTGGTATTCATGTGATCAGTAAAAATATGTACCTTCTAAGAATATCTTCATATTTCCACACCATAAACATAACTTGCTTCACATGGGCTGAGATTTATCACAAAGGACTAAGGAAAAGATCATGCTGTTTCTACAGCTGTTGCCTTATGTCTGTTTTCCTCTTGAACACCCCAAACCAGAAAAAGCTTCTCTTTTTGAGCAACTGAAAATCTTGGGAGTGAGATATAGAAAGACACAGTGCACCTAGTTTTATATTTGAGACATTTCCAGATGATTCTTATATTTCCACTTAGTAGGTCACTTACAAAGAACAGAATATAAATTATTAATGGAAGAATGGATCTCTTTTTTTCTTTTTTTATCACTCCCACTGGGCCCTGATCAGTGGAGTTACACCACAGATGAACAGTAACACAAGCAGGTTTTTTACAGTCTACTTTGTACTAATCAAAATGCATAAGCAACTTCTTAATCAAATTATTTTATAAGTTGCACCCTAGTGTTCAGTGATTGTTCTAAAGCATTACTGCCAGGGCAGAATCAGCTTTCAGATTCTTTCCTTTTTTTTTGCCATTCTGAAGGTGTGTGTACTTCTACAACACAGAGGAAAAGAATAATGTTCATGTATTCACAGTAGAGATTTTGCATCATCAAATGTTACCTTTTCATGTTGGCATATGTTATTGCCCTTAAATAATCAGACCCTCAATCTGTGCCAGTGAAAGTATTACCATGATTATTGGGGAAACATATTTTGGAGATAAAAACCCACTCTGAAAGGCCAAACTGTAGATTTCAACTTACTGAACTCAGTAGGACTTAACACAGGTCCAGTAACAAAATTTCTGGAAAATTCAGGTGAAAAAAGAATCTGTCTTTTTGATATTACATATCTCCTTTTCCTTTCCATCTCTATAGTTTAAAACACTGAGTTTGTTTCCAATTATCTTTTATTAAGCTTGTATACTAAATTGGGCTTTTTAATTACAGAAATAAAAATATGAAAAGCAATTTAAAACACAGAATTATTTTTTCTGCTACCAGAGGTGGAAGATAATTACCACCAGAGTAAAGTATTATTTGTAAAAGACATCAGGAGAGGAACAGCTTTTCACAGTCACAAGTGGCAATTATACACTAACCTCTCCAGGAATCTCCATGGCCACTGAATGCTATCAATGCTTCTGTGAAAAATCCCCTTGCTAATGAATTTCAGCATCTCTTGTTAGCACTAAAATAGGTTATAACCTATTTACAATATAAAACACTAGAAAAACACTGGCAAATCTACATATGCCACAGCTGACATCCAGAGGTTTGTGAAAACCTAATGACAGAAAAGCTCACTACAGTTGTTGCCAGGTGAGCAGTGAAGGAAGCATGTCTGTAGACAAATTTTATTTGACAATTATGTGGTCCCTTCTGTGGAGTTTTTTAATGTGCAGAAGCAGAGAGCAATGTCTAAAATATTAGTTCATGTTTTACACTTAGGTGGAAGATGATACCGGCCTTTTTTAGCCTTAGGTGGAAGATGATACCGGCAAAAGGAAGTATCAATAAAAACCACTCTGGAATAAACACAAACTTTAGATGCTACTCAGTGGGAAGATATGTGGTTCAGAAAGTGCAGGGAAATATATTACAAGAGTTAGTGCAGGCTAAATAATGAAAAACATGCAGAAGCACATTCTGCAGTTATGAATCATTTTTCTATCACAACTATCATTTTTATTAGCTACAATACTAATTGAGTTTCTTCGTAGCTACTTCAGTTCATCTCACTGTTAGCAGAAGAGATATTAAATTGCGAATCGGAGCCTGTGGTGATCCCATGGAGGTAGGTTCATAATGAAGGAATAAAAGTGCCCATTTCTGCAGCTATGCTTCATGAAGCTGCAGAGAGAATTTACTGAGATCTCACTCAATTTTCAGCTTCTGAAGCTGACAGATAAATGTTTACATGCCACAGGAAAATTAGGGAGAGTGGGGAGAAATATGATATGTAGGAGCCAGTTATGGTTCTCATTGTGCCTTGAGCTTACTAGAGCCTTCCCAGGAGCGAGCTGGTGGAACCCTGGCAGGAGCAGTGCCCGAGCCCACTAAGCTGCCTTTGTCCCTGAGAGCCGTGCTGGCTGCATCCTGTGCTCACAGGGCTGACAAGCAGAGTTCCCTGCAAGCCTGACATCACCCCACAAAGATGTCAAGTCCTGAGCTTTGTCAGAATAACAGGGCAGCATCCGTTTTTTTCTTTTCCACACAGCACAAGGGGATAGCTACACTTGAATTCCGAGCAGAACTGTCTCCTAATTATGTTTTTTCCACATGAAAACCAGCTTGGGAAATATCCTTTGTGCCATGTCACAGTTATCAGTTATTAGCTGGGAAGTTGATCAATTTTCAAATAACTGGTCAGCTGCATCAAGGTTTTGCAATAATGATGTGGCCTCTCTTTTTCTGCTTACTGTAAAATATTTTCTATGCATTTGTGTATGTATGGTTGCTACATATTTGAAATTAAAAGGTTATCAGGAAATGCTGTTAGTAATTGACTTTGGGGCTAGCAAGTGGGAGCAGATACAAAGTGTAAACACTGGAATGTCCCCTGTTATCTGGAGGGATTTTGCATGCAATGAGCTATAAGATTTCCCATGTCTGATATCCAAGATCAAAATTACCTGCCTGCAGGTCTGTCCATTGTGGACACAGCCAGGTTTATCACAAGGCTGGTTTATGCAGGTGAGGGGGAAAGGGCATTATAAACTCCAGTAGCACAAAGTGGTGAAGGAACCAAAGGTGACTTAAAGCTGAAAAATATCATTGGTGCCACCAGGTGTACTGAACCAAATGGCTGCCAGAGAGAGGCTGGGCATAAACAATTCTGTAAGCAGAAGAGGAGCGAGAGACTGACAATGACTTAGCTCAGAACAGGAGAGTCTCTATAAGTGAAGCAAAAAGCCAGAATCAATGAATCAAACTTATTCAGAAAGGGAGGAGAAAGTCCATATGTTTGTTTGTTCGTTTTTGGGGCTTTAGCAGAGTTCTATTTCCTGCAGAGCTATATGTTCTCTGTTCTGTTGTAGGATATGTTCTTAGACCTCAGATCACAACAGGCCTTACTTACCTCTTTCAGTCTGTGAAAGTTCACCAGCTCACATTTGCATGGAGCAATAACTGCTTTTGACTAAAACTGTGTCTTGTAGATGAGCACAGGAGCTGAAGCATTCAGCACTCTCATAGTTTGCTCTAACTGATAATCCTTATGTGGAGGACCTGAGCTCGGTTTCTTCTCTGAAACAGGAAAAGAGCTTTGTCCATGGCAGTGGCTGCTCAGCATGTTCCTGTTCTGTTTGAGAGAGCTCTCACAACAATTCCATGCAGTGCTGTAGGCTGGGGACAGAGTAGCTGGAAAGCTGTTTGGTAAAAAAGGACCCTGGGGGTGCTGAGCCTGTGTGTGCCCAGGTGGCCAAGAAGGAATCCTGTTTTTTTTCAGAACCAGTGTGAGCAGCAGGAAGTGATTGTCCCTTGGTACTTGGCAATGGTGAGACTACACCTCAAACCCTGTGCTCAGTTTCAGGCTCCTCACTACTGAAGAAAGACATTGAGGTGCTGGAGTAAGACTGGAGAAGGGCAACAAAGCTGGTGAAGGGTCTGGAGCACAAGTCTGATGGGGAGCTGCTGGGTTAGTCTGGAGAAGAGGAGACTGGGGACCTTACCACTCTACAACTGCCTGAAGGGATGTTGTAGCCTCGTGGGGGTCAGTCTCTTCTCCCAGGCAACTGGTGACAGGAAGAGAGGACACAGCTCAAATTGCACCTGATGAGGTTTGTGTTGGACATGAGGAAGAATTTCTTCACAGAAAGGGTGATTAAGCCTTGGAATGGGCTGCCCATGGAGATGATGAAGTCACTGTCCCTGGAGGTGCTCATGAAATAACTGGATGTGGCACTTAGTGCCATGGTCTGTTTCACAAGGTGATGGTTCAAAGGTTGGTCTCAATGATCTCAGAGGTCTTTTCCAACCTTAATGATTCTATGATTCCGAGATAGCAACTGTATTTTATCTGGGAGGTACTTACACATTGGAGTAAATCATCTCTCTTTCCTTTTTGATAAATCTAACCATAGCAATCTCTTTAAACTTGATATTATTAGGCTTATTTTACAGCTTCTAATCATATTTGAAGGGGTTTTTTGACAGTCAGTTGAATTTTTTCAGTCTTTGTTGTTTGTTCAGTGTTTGCTCTAGGATGATTCACATGTATTTGATGAATTTATAGAGAGGAAAGCCCCTTCTCACCTTCCCTTCTCCTAGATTGAAGAACCTGAACTTCCACCTTCTAAAGCAGACTTGCCACTCCTCCACCCTACCAATCTTTTCCTGCAGCTGGTCAACATAGAAATCCTCTTTCTTGACCATGAGTAACCAGAAATACACACATATATTTTATTCATCATCTTACCCCCATGTCAGTGGTTTTCCTTACAGAAGTCTCTGTAGCTTTTTGTGGGGGATTTTTTGTTTGGTTGGTTTTCTCAGGAGCTGCTAAATACTAACATTTGTGCCTCTGTGCTACATAATTATTTCCCAGTCGTAACTTTACAGTGTTCCCTCTGTCTTTGGCAGTAAATAAGTTCTGGAATATTCAAGGAATGTCTTTTTCAGTCATTCCCTTGTTGTCCACATCTGCTACCTGGTATACAGTAACAACCAGCAATGCAAGTGTGCTGCCTGTGCCAGCAACCCCTGCTGGTGCTTCAGACGGATGTGCTTGAGAATGTCTGGGACAGAACAGGGTTCTGCAGAAACCCCTCTTCAGCTGTCACTTGAACCTAAATAGAGACACACCCATACCTCCAAAAGAATGCCTCATATTTATTCTCTCTCTCTCAGAAACCATAAACTAAGTTTCACTATTTAACTCTGGTTATTCACTGAAAGAGGGATCATTTACTCAAGGACTAGAAACCCCAGATCACCTCAGAAGTCTAAAGAACTGAGCCCAATGCTCCTCTCAGCCAAAAAGGAACCTTTTTTTCTTAGACATCAGCACCTGATAGCCAAAACCATGGAAAAATGTATGGAAAAAATATGTAGGAAATTTTTTCCGTGCAATATCTTTTTTCCATCCCTCTGCATCTGAAGGCTGTCAACTTGTTATTCAGGGAATCAGTGCTGTGGGATGTGGCTGTTGGATAGACAAGGTCATTTTGAAATGTGTGCTTCCAATTGAGACACACTAAGGCCCCCGTGGTGCAAAGCTGAGATCGTTTAGAGTGTCTTCACAGAGTGCACACATAAAGGAATCAGTTTAGCTTCTGGGCTCCCTGTATTTAACTCACTGGTAGCTACTTCCCCAAACAATAAGAGCATCAGCCATCAAATGATTGCTGCATTCAGCTGCATTTCATTGAAGTGAAATTGAAAGTCCTGACAAGGAAAGGGGAGAGACAAGATCTTGTTTTATCATTTTGTTGACTTTTGTCTTCTATGGAAAAAATATTAAACTGTAATTAATAAAATAAAACAGTTCTTCAAGTGAACACCTCTCCAGGCATTAACAGTCAACAAAATGTTCTAAAAGCTCTCAAAATAATAGGAGTCTTATTAAAGAAATAGAAAAATAGCATCTTATATGAGTCAGAGTCTCAGACTTCTGTTGCCAATTGATGCCTAAAGAGTCATGGTCAGCAAGCAAAAGGGCACAGTTCTGCATCTGTGTTTTCAAACATCCTGCAGTACAACTCTGAAAGAACCCTGCTGTGTAACATCTAGGCTCGAGCCACTGAGATCAATACAGGCACTCAGAACCCTGCAATACTTATAGCCCATTACAGCAATTCTAAAATCAATGGAGTATTTAACAAGGTGCTAATGTAACTCCAGTGAGACCAAGATAGTGAGCCAGCCACAACATACCTGAGACAGATTTTTTCAGAAGCATTTTCAACTACTGTGTATTTTTGAAGAAAGGATAAATAGGAGTTTTCTTTGTGCCTGGCATCCCAAACAACACCCCATCCCCAGCGTGCCCTGCTCTGCAGCTGACACGGTGCTGCAGTAAGGCTGCTGTGCTTGAACCAGCCCGACTGCTAAGCCAGTCCTTTCCAGCAAGGCAGCTCACTACCCACACCCAGCATCCAGTGGCACTGTTCTAGCACACTGCCAGGAGATGTACCAGAGATAAAAAATCAGTGCTCAGAGCAACCTCTTCAGCTGCAGCTAATTAACTCCTCTAGAGTGAGCTATATAGAATATACCTCAAAGGCCACTTCTAACTTAATGTAGGCCAGTAAACTGCCCCTTCTTAGCATCCAGTGCACATAGCAGGTGCCATGGCAGCAACACTGAGGGGAAATTCTCTCTTTGCACTGAAACATGTGACCTGCAACTGCAACCTTTTGATCCCAAAGTAGACAAGGGACAAGAGAACTGAAATTAAATTGCTGCAATTGACTCGTTCATCCAGTCTTAGGCAGCGACTAGATGCCAGTCCTCTACAAATGGAATATAAGAAGTTCCCGTTCTGTCCATTGTCCCTCACTGCAATTTTCTGCATCTAGTTGTGCATCTGTTGGAAAAATGTTCTAAACGGGACCAGTCAAGTGACTGTGTTTTTACAAACAAAAACCATTTAAAAAAAGGACAACAACTACCTCAAAAATATTTTACCTTCATCCTATTGCACGAATGGTTTGGTTCATGGGCAACAGGCAGTTGCATTTTTGAGATCGAGTGCAGGCAGCGTGTGGGAAAGCTTTGCCTCACAAGAGAAAATCAGCATGGAAGCATGAAACCTGAAAAACCACTTTATGATTGTTGTCTTAGTCCCAGAGACCTTGCTTCTAGAGAGGTCATAAGTCTGTCCTCTCTTCCACCTTGTTCAGCTGCTATAACAAGCTGCTGGAGGATGCCCCTATGGTACAAATTAAGATGCCAACACTATACTGATGGACTTGGGAAAACTTTGGTTCACATACAGGAATCTTTATTAAGTTTCCTAACTTATAGAAACTGTTGCTCCAAAGTTTTTTCTATGATGTAGCATTTGCACACAGGAATTTGAGACTGCAGAGAGAAAAGAAAGATTAATAATTTAAAAAAAAAAAATTAGGGAGTCAGTCAAAAAGGTAGATGCAGCTTGCAGTTAATACTTCATGCTTTTTATCTCAAGAGTCATAAAATGGTTTGGGTTGAAAGGAACATAAAGATCACCTAGTTCCAACCCCCCTGCTACTAAACCAAGTTACTCAGAGCCCTATCCAATCTGGTCTTGAACACCCACGAGGATGGGGCATCCTCAGCCTCTCTGGGCAACCTGTTCCAGTGCCTCACTGCACCCACAGTAAAGAATTTCTTCCTAATATCTAATCTAAACCTGCTGTCTTTCAGTTTAAGGCCATTCCCCCTTGTCCTATCACTACCTGCCCCTGTGAAAAGAACTGAGAGTAAACAGCCATGCCAAAGGCTAAAGCTCTTGGGCTCCACATCTGCCTTCCAGTCAATATCTGAAGCTGTGGGGTTGAACACAGCTTTCCTAAAGACAGATTTTTTTCTTTTCACTTATCCATTTTGCTTCCCTCCTCTTCTTTCTCCCTCATCCTTGTCAGTTTTTATCTGTTCCCTTAATTCTCTTTTTATTTGAGATCTTTTAAATTCACTAATCTAGTAATTTTTTACAGTTCAGTCTTCTCCTGGAAACATTTAATTAGGTCAGAGCTTTGTCTCTGAATGCTAGATCCTGCACAAAGTAAACTGCATTTCTAGGAACCACAGAACAGGTGGTGGATACCATCACATTTAAACCATGATGCTGCATGAAGCCATTTACTGGGTACCTAAACTCAGGGTTTTTTCAGGTGATGTTCTCAAGCTATTTTCATTGGGATATGATGCTGCAGTCAGTAGTCATTCTGAATGACTGAATCATGGTCAAATTCTTTGAATCTTGATTTCAAGAATCTGGAATTACCTACTGCTTGGCAGTAATTAGGCACACTTCTGAAATACAAGCTCTTTTTGTTTTGCTGCTAGCATTAAGTATTAGGATATTCTTAGTTCCTGGTATAAAGTATTCCTCTAAGACTGTTTTTATAACATGTATCAAGCTGCAATTATAAATCAAATAGCTTTACAATTAAAAGGCATACTTGGCCTTTTTTTTTTCTTGTGAACATTTGCATGAAATTGGAGCCTTGCTGTCAGTTTTTTACCATAATTGAACCTTTTCACAAATCCCTCAATTAAAATGTATAACAGCTTTTTTATAAAAAGATCACAAATTCATCAAAACAAGTAACAGCCCAAATTGTCACTGAATTGTTTCATCTGTGTTTCCTTGTCACCTAGTTATAGATCTGGAAAGTAATGCAGAGGTGCAGATGGCATTCCATTCTTCTTCACTGATGTCACTACAGACTCCCAGCACTCCTCCACCTATTCTCCTTCAGGACAGCAAAATCAGTAGTTCTTTTGGAGCATGACAGCTATTTGCAGCTCATTGATAATATCTTTCTACTAAACTATTGTTTTACCTGGTCTTTACCATTAAAGGTGTTTATGTCTGCAATAATACAGCCCTTCTCTTCTCCACAGCCCTGTATGTCATCTGTCAAAGGGATTTCTACTCAAATGGAAGAATACATAACCCACTTTCTAGGACAACAAGTTATCTTTATTCCTCCAATCATAGTACTAACTAATTTCAGAGAAAATGCATTTTTATTCTGTCATAGGCTCCAGCCTTCTCATATTTGTCTGCATCATAGCATGGTGCAGTAAGCCTCTGACAAAACATGAATTAATTTTTTGTGGCTGCAGGAAAAATCGTGTGTGCTGTAGGCTGCAGTAATTGGGTGATCCTACTGGGACACTCTGATTGTCACCACAGGATTTGAAGTGGCAGGTGTTTAGTTGTGATGCAGATTCATCCTCTCATGCCTGAGCTGGCTAACAGCATGAAGGCAAATCCAAAGCTTCCAAAAGCCTGTAAAACTCTGATAATCCTGCTAAGATTTATTGCAATGGTTCAAGAAAGAGATACAAGCAAGTCCTACAATCAGATAAGAAAAAAAATAAACTTTTTTTTTNAAAGGAAGAAAGCCTGTAATTCACCTTAAGTACTATCCAAGGAGAAACTAATTCCCTTCAGATGTGGGGTCAGGTTTGATGTGGAGTCATCTTGACCTGTAATCAATTTGGCTATGAATAAACATATGTACTCTAAGGAACCATGGAGCAAAGATAAAATATGATCACTAACACATCTAGTCCAACTCTCTTGGAGCTCTGTGGAAAGGCTGCCACCGATTTTGATGGGATTTGGATGTAATTCTGTCATTCAACACAGGTGCTCTTATTCAAGACATTTTGGTTCTCTCAGTGTCATAAAGAAAATGCATCCACATTACCATCAGGATAATCCAGAAAAGCATGGTACTTCTCAAAATAAAGCCAGAAAATCTTTTACAAAGAGTTGTGTTACCTCCAAATGAGTCCTTCTCTGCTGGTGGTGAACACTTGTTCAAGTGCTAGCTTAAATTGGAAAAGGATTTTCAGCACAGCTGGAAAAAGCAGGGAAAGATTTCATAGAGCTGGGGGTTTCTACTTTTGTCCTTCCATGAGTGGCACTTTGTTTAACATATGAATTCTGGGGCACTCATTGCTGACAGCCATCATTAAGCAGTGGTTCCACTTCCTAAAGTGTAGGGAATAAAAATACATAATTGCATTTTGCAATGGTCAGTGCATTAACAAAAGAGTTTCCTATTTCAGTGATTTCTATAAGTACCAACAAAATGACCCAAATTGCTCTTTCTCAGACACACCAGGTATAAAACTTCATTCACTTCACAGCGCTCAGATCCAAGGGCTAAGTTCTTCTTGGTGCATGACAAACAGGGCCATAAAAAATTTTAAATCATATTTCTGATGGTTAGAGCCTTGGAAAAAATGTAAAGAAAAATATCACTTTCCATGACTTGATGTATTTGAATTTCAACTTCTGACTGGAACAGAAACTACAGGGAAGTTGTAGAACCTTTGAAGCAAGGCTAGAAGCAGCTGTTTAAATCAGATAGTCATACCAATCCACTCTGACCATAATGACATTGGACAGTAGATCAATGGCTGAGCATAACCTTGGCACTCTATATAGTTTATTGATAATATTTTGCTTCACAAAGTTTGTGTCAGAAAACAGTCTGAAAATGAAAGCAAAATTCCTTGTGGAGAAAAGTCAATATCAATGATTCTTTCCACTAAGAAGGAAGGACCCCACAGACTCTCATTAAACTGGATTCACCTGGAATATTTGTGGTTTTCAGATGTCTTATCCTCAGCCCCCAGCAGGACAGACTCCTTGAGGCTGTACCCAGCCATCAGTCTACCCCACACTCTGTTTGAGCTTTGCAGCCTGGGGAAGTGGGAATGAATGATGGGAATGTCCTGGCTGAGCAGCCCCAGTGTTGGGGCCCACCTGGGACCCCTAGGACAGTCTGCCAGCTCAGTGCAATGCCAGTTCCTAGTGGCACTGACACTGCCTGTTCCTTCATCTTCCCCCCTTTCCAGCTGCATGTCAGACACTTCCCGACTTCTGCTGGTCTCTGAGGACCATTCTTTCTCTAGTTCAGATTGGCTAAGTGGAAATCCATTCTCCTGTCCTCAGGATCATCATCCAAAAATGATGGAACCTTGCAGTTTTGCCAGTTACTCTGAAACTGCCCTTAGGAAAGAGTAGGAAAAGCTGAAAGCAAATCTGTATACCAAATTCAAGGAGAGCAGCTCTGCTGTCTGTGGAAACAGTTGGACAGAAATGAAGGGAAACGAAGCATCCCTCACACGTGACTGCTCCATTGGCTCGGTCCAGCTGAGAAGCTGCCAGGCACTGTCAGCCCTTCTGCTGAGGACACTTTTTTCCAACCTTGTGTGTTCCATTGGTACTCTTAGAGGAGGATGGGGTTGGAGGGCATCCTAGTTTCTTTCACAACCCAGCTCCCTGCTTTTTTGTTTATTACCTCAGGCAGAAACACCTCTACCTCCCTCACACAAAATCATTGACTGTTACAACTGCTTTCCACAGGCAAAGCCACTCTCAGCTGGTCATTCCTGACCAGAAGCAACCATGCCCAAAATAAACCTTATTACAATATTAGCTTATCATAATGACTTTTCCAGGGATGTTATGCAAAGGCAGGAATAAACTTTTTCACATGTAAACCTTAAGTTTTGCACAGACATCCACCCTGTTAATCATGTTTAATTGGACATCACAACCAGACTGATACATGCATTGTATTATCAATAGTCAGGTTAGATAGAATGGCAACCAGCTCTGAGAAGGAAATTAATTTGGCATCTTCACATTGTCCTCTCTCCTACAAGCTTGACCTTAAAGGTTCACTTTGAAGACAATCAGCTGGATAGCAGGGTGGAAGTTAAATTTTCTAGACTCTGAAAGCAGACACTCACAGGCTGGGTTTCCTAGGAAGCACCTGTCAGACCACACATGGCTGTAAGAGATGCAGCTGACTCAAGGCACAGAAGACACCAAATCTGTAGCCAAGCTGTCTGAAGCAGTTGAGAGAAGAAAAACTTCCAGTCATCCAGGCTGGGAGATTACAGTGTTTGGTTTTTCACAAGGTACAGTAACATCTACATTGTTTACCACTGAAAAATTATATTTACAGTCTGTTGAGATGAAATAATGTACTTTAAAATCCATGAAATTTAGAAAAGCTGAAGGGTCACTTTTTAAATAGCATTCTCTGCTGCCTGGAAGTTTTTACTGCAGACTATAAGACACAGCAGTAAATGTAGTCCCTCTTCAGAGCCTGAAAGCTGAAGTGGCAGTGCTGACGTATGAAATAGTGAATAATACAATTAAAGTAGTCTGCTTTCCTTCTAATATGAGCTTGGAGATGTCAGTGCTAGTACTCTTCCGAGTAATAGCATTGTGCATTATTGAAGACAAGATCTCAACAGCTGCTTAATGTTAATACAAGACCCCTAAACACATTCTGAGAGGCTCCATATCAGTCCAATATAGGTACTGCAATTCTAACTTACAGTACAATTACTACCTTCTCTTGCATTCTGAAAGTTTATTTCCTGTTTTTTCAGGCAATCATTTATCTTTTAAAAAAAAAAAAAAAAAGATTGAACGTTTAGAAAAGAAGTCCTAAAATCTACCCACAGTTCTCCATATCTCTATTTGAAGAAAAAGAAAGTTACTCTAGAGTCAGCCAAATCTCTGCCCCCTTCCTAGAGCCGTGGTATTCATGCCTCATCTTCATTTTGCCTTGAGTAGAATTCCACTGTTCCTGTTTTCCAAGACCGAGCAATACTGGCAGCAGCTGTGATTCGTAAAGCGTCTCATGCAGGGTCTGAGTTTAAATTCTAGCAGTTCACACACTGTGTGCTAGCATATGTTATAAGCAACTATGAATTGTGTACAGATGTGTTCTGGAATTCCAGTGAAGCCAAGCTAACAACACTGAATAACAGCTCGTGTGCTTTGTAATGATACATAATGAATGTCCTGTCATATAACAGAGTCCATCTCTGTGTCAGGATTTATCCACTGGGTTTGAAAGCAAGGAGTAAGGATTATAGTGTGAATTTTTAAGCAAGATTTTAATACAAGATATGCAAACCAAAGAGAGATGACTGATTTCTGGGGAACATTTTATGTAAGAGATTCTGATTAAATAAGACACAAGCCAGGGCTTAAAAAAAAAAAAAAAAATTTGTTTAGAACACTCTTGAAGGTCTAAAGGCAAAAATATTTACATATAAGTAAAAAGAAAAAGCGTGCAAATATTGGCCTAGTTAGAAAAGCAAAGTGCCAACAAACAGGAAATAGAGGAAAGCACAGTAAAGGAATGGGGGGAGGGGAGGAAGAGGACAGGCTGCTGTCAGAGGAAGATGACTCTAATGACCAGGAAGAGAAGGGCTGAAGGGAGATGAGCATCCTTAAAGTACTCTGTACATATTCTCTGCTGTACTCTGTGGAAAACTGATGATTTTCTTAGAGAGAAGATTGCTCTCTGTAAATTAATAATTTGAACAATAAATGCTGGGAATATTGACCGTTTTTGTTGGTGGAGAGGGCAGCCCATCATTGCTCACATACCAGATGTGCCTTTTTCCATGAGTTCAGCCTTGCTCCTCTTCTGTCCAGACTAGAAGAAATAATTCTTTTCTTTAAGAGGTATAGACAAAGCAGTAGAAGAAAAAATAAAGGCCTGAACACAGTATCAAAATGTGAGCATAGGTTAGCTAGCAGCTGGCAGAGGATCAGACCTCTGTGGCCTGCCCCACTTAGAGCCCTCAGGAAAAGCATCTCAGCATGCGTTTTAAGATAACCTAGATCTGGTCCCACTATCCCACCCATTTCCAGCTTTTTATGCCCTTCTCTGTGACTTTAGCACAAGCACTTATTTTGATTGCATAGTGAAGTGGTTCACAGAGCTGGAAAAACTGAAAGCTTATGAAATAAAATAATTAGCTTTCAGCAAGGTAAGTCCCCAGGATGGGATCCACATGAAATCAGAGAGATGCCAGGGCTAATGCAAGAGTGGGGATAGAGGTGTGCAGCCTTGGCCCACAGGGAATGTGCAAGTTACAGTTACCTAGTCCTAGATTACCTTGAGTTGCTGTGGAAGCACACCCTGATGCCT
The DNA here is from genome assembly GCA_013389925.1 of Aegithalos caudatus. NCBI lineage: Eukaryota > Metazoa > Chordata > Aves > Passeriformes > Aegithalidae > Aegithalos > Aegithalos caudatus. Next base: position 120,095 of record WEIU01012066.1, read on the forward strand.
CAGAAAATATCACAAGTTTCTTTGCAACTACATAGATACAATTTTGCCTCTTTGGCTAATAGAGAGAGACGCCTTTTCTTACAAACTAAGTTGTTTTGTGGTTCCTCTACCCCAGGTTGCTTTCCTGATTGAAAGGGGGCATGTAGGCTTAATGAGAGTACTCTGCAGCAGACAGGAGCAGCAAATCATTAGTGAACAGCATCAGCTCTGACAGAGGCACAGCTTTCAAGATTCATCTTGTGTTTGAAGGTGATTTGCTACATCAAAGCTAAGAAAATATATTAATAAGGCAAAGGGGAAAAACCATGGAACCTTGATTATATCTTGCTTTTTTGTTATTGAGCTTACCTTATGGTATAGATCTTCTTTCTTCTTGCATTACACATTCCAGTGCATTTCTCCATATGCATAGTATTTGCATCATTTGGCAGAGAACATGAAAACCTAAACGATGATCAGACTGTGCTGGAAAGGGTCTGTTAACAGAAAACACAGGCAGTTAAATCACATCATATTAAATCAGCAACATTCTTATCCCTGAAGCATGGCATCTTATTATTTATGGACTATTTATTCTTGACTCTTTGGTCTCCTTATATCTCATGAGCCTGATTAGCTACATATTTGATGGTTTCGTTTTCTCTCTCTGAAATTCCTTGGATTAATCCATGCAGGTCATTTTGCTAACCCACTTTTTCCAGACTTGTGATACTGCTTGGTACCCTCAGAGTCTACCTTACAATGATGATGTAGCTTAACACTGGCTGGTCTCCAGCCTTTCTCTGCCACAAATGAAAAGATGAATACTCCCATCCCTTATCTGGGAGGGACAGACGCAGCTGTACTTCCTAGCTCAATTTTAACTGCATATTTCTGAAAGATTAAGTGCTATATGCAAATTCAAAGTGAATCTTTTGAAAACATATCTATGAAAAACATGTAAAAGCACAGAACTAACACTAAAAAGGGCTATGGCTCAAAAAAATCTCAGGTAACATTAGATTGTCAATGAACAACATAGATTTCTGCTATTTTATTTTCCTACTGCCTTTTATTGTGTTAGATGCTATATTATTTCCTTGAGTCTTCTCTTAAGGCAGACTATATCTGAACACTTTATACAGCAATGGTTCCTGATTTTCTGGAAGCACTGGTCTGAATTACATGACATTATGTCACATAATGATGATGGTAAGAGGCAGCAAACTCTGATACTGCTCTTTGGCCAGGATAAACTGCAATAGAAGAAGACTTGGTGACAAGTTACACTGGAGGAATTTTTGCAAGAGAAGACATTTCATCTGAGTGTCCTAAACTTCACCTTAAAGCATGCCCTGTGTTGGGCAATGGAGTTCAGCAGAAATGGTGTAGGACTTCTCAAAGGGCCTGCCATCAGCTGTCAGACCAGAGTCACTGTGGTAGGCCTGGCATCAACTACACAGCATCCAAGGTGTGTAAGGAAAGAAAAATATAGTAAGAAAGAGAATATGAAGATAGTGTTTTGTACATATAGAATAACCCCGGTCTCCACAACAACAAAATAACTCTTGTTACTTGCTCTAGCCATTTTAACACCTTTTGGAGAGAAGCAGCACAAGAGGAGTTCCTCCATCCCAAAGGGTGTGTGCTGCTACATCAAAGAGCATCTAACTACATTGTTAGGACTTCAGCTGTTAAGTCTCAGCATGCTCCACTGCATTCCCAACCCAGCATTCCCTACTTAACAGATCAGGAATTAGTTCGGTGATTAAATTATTTCCATCAAGTTCTCCTCCTGTCAGCTATGTTAGTTGTCCTTTGTTGCTTTATTGACCCCATTTTCCAGGCCATTGCATTTCCAAACAGCAATCCTCAGAAGAAATATCCCATTAGGGAAACAAGTAGTTTGTAGATTTTAATTTATCTGGGGCTTTACTTGGGCCTTACTGGTATCTGGTTGCATTTCTTCACCTGTTAGCTTGCTTCAGGAGGTTTTACATGCCTTTGCTGCTGTGTTAATTGATTACTTTGGTTTATTGGAGAAGCACTTGCACTTGTACTTGCATTGTAATTGCCCAAGTACTAGACCACACAGTGCTGATATGCAGTGCAGCAGCTCCAGAGCTTCCCAGATTTCAGAGGCAGGGAGAAAACTGCTTGGAAATTTTTGCTACGGGGGATAATTGTCTTGCCTAAGGACAAATGAGTCCAAACTGGAAGAGGTGAAATAAGTGCCATAGCCGAATTTCAGAGGTCAGTCCTGTCTCAAGGACTTTGGCATGGTCTCCCCATTGGAGCAGGAGAACGGGGTTGCCTTGTGCAACAAATGAGGCAGGACCATGACTGTTTTTGTCCTTCGTGATGCCATGGGCCAATATCTGTCCTTGTAACAACGAAACTATAGGCACTTGAACTGGGATTCATCCCTACGCAATGCACATGCTCATTTTGTCTCCTTCCGTTTCAATATTGAACCAAGTTGCAGAGACAAATTCTGGTCCCATGGTATTACTCAAGGTGAACAGCTGAAGCATTCAGATAGTCATTTTCTGAATCAGCTTGCAGAGGCTAAGTACTAGATTAAAAGAACACAGGTGAGAGAGTGATAAATCCCACGATCAGAGCCATTTACAACGAGCTATGAGACTCTGCTTTGTGCTGTTTGTTGCTTTAGGCTGGGATTTTTAAATCCCAGTCTTTGTTGTTTTCCCAGCTTTGTTTGCTCAAGGCAAAGTGGTTGTTGAATACCTCACACAGAGGCCCCTAATTCTGACTGGGACAGCCTGTAATATAAAACTTTAATGAGACACAGTACCAGTATGGAGAGATATGTCATTCCAGTCTTACTGCTGCTGGTATTTCACTAATTTTACCATATGGTCCATGTCTTCAGTATGCTATTTTTCTATACTTTCAGCTCATATACCGAAGCATAGCAAGATGCACACTAAAGGCCACATTTTGCTAGATTTATTCCCCTGAAGATGTGTCCTGTCAGATCTGACCAGCCCCCAAAAAGCCACAGAAATCATGCACATGATTTTCCTGGTTCTGAAGGCAGCATCATGGCTGGTTAAGCAAATTTCTTTTGACTGGCTTGACTGAAGGGAAGCGAGTAATTTCTGAAGCCTGGCTTATAATGTAACTATCCCTGTCTGGCAGAAGCTCCTGGACCGCGGCTATTTTCACTGTTCCTGTGTTCTGGCTGGAGACTGGATTGTAAAGCCGGCTTTTGTAAAGGGTTACCGCTGCGGAGCCGAGCGCCGAGCGCGGCTCAAGCGCTGCAATTGTAGGATAGATGCGCCCTCCCGTGTACCAGCTCTGAAGTGTTTGCAGAGCCAGCGTTTGGACACCAAGGCAACTGTCTGGAGATTTGGAATTTTGTTGAGTTTAGGTTTTTTTAACAAAATTTTGTCAAATAGCAGCTCTGCAAAAACTCACATTCAATCTGCCAGAATTTATTGATAAAAATATAATTTGGAAAAAAATTGAGAAGCTTAGACTTGCTAAACAGCAATAAGAATAGTGGGGTTGAGTCCTCCTCACATGGCTTTTTTTTTGTTTATGCAGAGAACCCAAGTAAGAAGAACCAAGAATACATCCAAGAGATTCTGCTACCCCCAAAGAGGATTTAATGCGACTTTATACATCTACCTTTCATAAAATCATTAAAATTTCTGTCAAACAGAGCATGGTAAAGAAAGAAGTATTTCAGGGTGACAGTCCCTTTGCATTAACTCCCTTGAAGGAGTGTAGCACCAGTTGTACATTTCAATTTCATGGAACCGTGAGAGTTTAGGTAGAATCACTGAGAAAAACATCTTTTACTTTTTATTTACTTTGATTTTGCTGCATCGATTCACAACAAAACATCCAATCAAAATAGTGGCCATCAGTATCCATGTACAACAGTGGGAATTACTGTGTTTTTCAAGAGTCTGTGTTTCTTCCTAAAGTACAAGAGCAGAATATTAAATTGTAAGGTATCTACATTACAGAGATGTAATACAAGAATCTCCAAACTGCCCCAAGAGATATTCTTCATTGGCAAGGAAAAGGTCCCAAAGATAATTTTTTTTCAAGTAGCAGAAGAGTTATATCAGCTATTCTTTATATCTTCCCTCAGCAATGACTTGGAGTAGGAAAGGGAGGTTTTCCTATTGCCCACTTTCATGTAGCTGACTAATCCATCTCATTCTTGGCACGTATCCTCAGTGACTGGGAGCAGGACAGAGGCTGGAGGCTGTCTCCATATCTTTGTCTCTTCATGGTCCCTGGAAGCAACTTAAAGAGATCCTCTGAACAATGTAGGCAGTAAAGTGGCTGTTTAAAGGTGGTGCTGTGAATAATACCTGTTGGGTGACAACACAGGTACTTCAAAAATATGCTTTGTCTTTCTTCTTTCTTTATCCTGCTATCCAAGATTATCAAATAGTCAATATTTTTATTTGGTTAGAGATGTATTGGACTGCTTTCCTTTCAAAAGATTATCCAGTCAGATTAAATCTTGTCTATCCCTTTTTTCTTTTTTTCTTCTACAGAAAGGAGTGATATTTCTGTCTTTGGATAGTTTTTAGGCTATTTCTCTTCATCTCCTATTGTAGGTAGGGAAAATTCCAGATATATTTTGTTTCTTTTGATCTATTTTGTCTAGTCACCATAAATTTCAATGTTTTTCCTCTGCTGCATTTGTTCCATCAGTTGTCTTAACTGGCAGTTTTTTTAATACTCCTTGTTCACGTATGAGATTTTCATAGCTTTGAGCTACTTCATTTCTCTAGAGAGAAAATTAATTTGCACTTTAAACATAAACAACACTTAGTCCCCATTCAGGCTGCTGTGATGCTGTGGGCTGCCTCAGATCTATCAGGTTTGTTGTATTTTTTTGCCTGAATTTTTTTCTTTCCTTCAATAAAAAGAATCTTGTAACTGGAACCTGGTTTCAGGTCCTGAAATGACACTTTTTTTTCCTTCAGGCCAACAAAAAGAAAATAAAACAAAATAAACCCCCACCAATTATTTCTGATGTTTAAATCACTTTTTTTTAAATAAGCCATAAGTTAATGCTGAATCATTTTCTCATTCTCTAGCTCCTGTTAGTGGGCCTTAAAAGCCAGTGGACAAAAAAAAAAGCTTATACAGATGAATAGAAAAAAGTAGAAATTGATGTTTGTGTCATTACTAAATTCTTAACTATATTTGATGCATACAATATAAAGTTACCATATAATATGGCAGATTAGGAAGATTCTTTAACAGTTCTAACACCTAGGACCCAAAATTGGATTTGGAAGAAAATTCAAGAGTACACACAAATTTTGCAGAGTTGTTTTTTGAACTGAGCTTAAAACCTAGCTGGTAGTATTTACTAGTCTCCAAGAGGTTGTCTGAGATACATGCTGGCCCTCAGGACCCCAAAACTGTACTGTTTGAAACCAATTTCTATTTGTTGGGGCTGTATCAATCCATACATATCATCTAGAGGTAGCTTGCATGGGTTCCACGATATGTTACCAATTACAGCATCTATGCCCTCTAACCACCATTTTTCTCCAACCATTTCTGGTATCTCTGAAGTTAGAGCAAAGCTGTGTTTGTTCTGCCAGTTAGAAAGAAGTCTAGCAAAATCTACATAAAGAGCCCAGAGCAGTTTAAGGAACTGAAGCAATAATTCAGAATGAAAAGAGGCATGTTCACAATGTTCCTGCTCAATAAAACTTGATGTATTTTCCCCTAGCTCTACTTGATAATTTGAAATTAAGACCTGTGCTTTTTTACAGAAACTTTCTACATAAATACTTTACAAGAACGTTGTATAAAATACCATCAGTGTATGCAAGTAGCAAGACAAAAGATTGATGTGATTAATTTAGTTGAGGAACAACAATTTAAAGTGGACTGGTTGGGCTCTGATACAGAGATGGGTTTCTAAACTAAAAAGGGGATGACATGGAAACTTGCCATTCCTGAAGCCCCCTGTATCAAAGTTTGCCTTTTCTCCTGACAAGGTAAAAAAATACGACCCCATTCATATAAATGAATACAAGGTTTAAAAGAGCTCTGAGAACTAGTCTAACCTCTAATTTGTAGACACCACATGTCACCTCCTATCACTTGCAGGTACTTCTCAGATACCTGTTGCATTCATTCTAAAATTCAGCAATACCCTCCAATTTTCCCATTGGTAATACTATTGCTTGAAATCAGTGTACTTCATCAATGGTTTCGCAACAATTAAGTTATTCTGGTTATCCCATGGATTGATAATATGCTACTGGTAGGTTGCTAATTTGGGGGGTGTCATTGTTGGACCAACATGCTGCACTAAAAAGGCACATTTTTGGTCCATAGAGTTGACATTTTTCTCCATTGGTTAAGTAACAGAAACAACACCTGGGAGAGTGGTTGTTATGAGAAAAATATTGTTTACTTAGAAATGTTGAGTTATTTACAGAAATTGTCCTTGAAAGAAAATTCTCTCAAGAAATCTTCCCTTGGGAAGAAAATCAACCACTGACAGGATGAAAACCTTTCAGACTCAGAAATATCAGGCCCACAGAGGGTTTTTTTGTTTGTTTGTTTTAATAACACATTCAGTCAGGACACAATCAGGCCATTTTATTGCTAACATACTGTGTTCCCAAGAAACATGCAGGTGTATGAAGTGAATGTATTTCACACTAATTTGTGGATTGGAAACCTGGTCAGCTAAGCAGGGCCTCCTCTGGACATTTGTCAAGTCCTCTGTCCCTGTCAGATATCACCACCCCAGCCAACACTCCCTGTAGTGCTCTGCACATTCCATTCTGTGAGGTAGGATCTTTGTCTTCCTTACTGCCTGGAAAACAGATTATACAGTTTGCATGCTGCTTAAATAGGAAGAGTAAACCCTACCATTACTATTACTTTTGGTTAGACAGAATGGGAATTTGTGTCCTATACATTTTACTTAGCAGCCTATAATGTTTATTTACATAACAAGTGGTAGGAGGAAGATCACAGTGCAAAGATTCCATTTTAAAATGAAGTAATTTGTCAACATTTGTTCTTCCACTCATTTCAATTTGCATGCAAGGATACTAAGTTTTATCTCTGGCTGTGCTACAGGGCTATAGTTTATTCACAGCAGGAGAGAGAGCAAATATAAACAGCAAGCTAATGGACTGAGCCACCATCTAGCTGGAGCTGAAGCTTACCTTAGGTTGATGTCACAGTACAGTAGCTGCAGCAAACAAGTCGATGTGAGCTGCAGATTATAACTTATTTGGGCCATGAAAATGAATATAAGATTTGAAATTCAAGTGTGCATTTTAAGAATGTATCTGAGACAGCTTGTGATTCTTTCTAATCTATGTACAGGAATGCTGTTTCAAACTGTAGTTGTAGCAGCCACTTCAAAATTCCAAACTGGCAATGTTGACACCTCTCTATAAATGTCCATTATTTGTCCTCTGAGCTCCTTTAGAGCCAGTGGAGAGACATAAAACTTTTTGGGTGTCACTCACTTAGAATCACAGAATCATAGAATGGATTGGGATGGAAGGGACCTGAAAGATCATCTGGTTCCAAGCCCTCTGCCATAGGCAGGGACACCTTCCACTAGTCCGGGTTGCTCAGTGCCCCATTCAACCCGGCCTTGAGCACTTCCAAGGAGGAGGCCTCCAGAGCTTCTCTGACCAAACTGTTCCAGTGCCTCGCCACCCTCACAGTGAAGAATTTCTTCCATATATCTAACCTAAATTTACCCTTTTTTGGTGGAACCCATTACTCCTTGTCCTGTCACTACAGCTCCTGAAGAAGAGTCCCTCTCCAGCTTCCCCCTTCAGATACTGGAAGGTTGCCATGAGGTGTCCACACAACTTTCTCCACACTGAACAGCCCCAGCTCTCTGTCTGTCCTCTCACTGGAGGTGTTCTAGTCCCCTTATAAATTTCATGTTCCTCGTCTGGACTTGCTCCAAAAGTTCTGCACATGTTGGGGGCACCAGGACCTGGCTCTGGCACTTGGCACAGCCCAGGGCTGTACTCAGAGGCAGGGCCTGAGGTCAGCTGGCTGGAGCCTGGTGAAAATAACACCAAGTTGTGGGTTCAGTCTGGTCATTCACATAAGAGCTGGATTTCAAGATTTTGTGGGTCCCTTCCAAGTCAGAACATTCTGTGGTCTGGAAATAAAGACTTGATTCTCTCCTCTGGCCATGAAAGGACTGTGACCAAAGCTCAGATGTAGGTATCTCTCCATTTCTGACATGCTGTAAGACTGGGGAGATAGTAGCTTGCATAAATAAGCAAAGTTACTACTTATACAACACTAAATCTTTTGTCCATTGATATCCCCCTGTCAAGACAAATATTTTGCGTTTACTACATTACAAATGCATGGGGAATGCTTGTTGGATTTGGGAACCCTTTGCTGGCTACAAGTATCAATTAAACTGATATGAAAATTTATAATATTATATATGCATATTATATATAAAATATATTCTTTTCAGAGCATTTCCATACTGAATACAAGTTTTCAAAACTGAACAGATGAGGACAGATGGACTTTTTCTTACTATTCTTTCATAGATAACAGAGACAATATTATCCAGTATGATTTGAATTATTTGGAATAGCTATTACAACCCAGAGGATAACTGCACATGCAACAACAAGCTGGCCTTTACCATTAAAACTTTCACATAAAGTTTCTTTACTGAGAATGTGATGGCTGCTTCACCTGAATGTGAACAAGTCTGATGCCCTGTATTTGATGACAGTGATGGAGAGAAAAGTACTCCTTTTTAAAACTTATACAGAATTTTTCAGTGATGCAATAATAGTAAAATATCTGGGGGAAAATATAACAGTGAAAATTTCTTTACTGGCATGCCAACTTTATTCATTTCTGCATGCAAAAGCTGAATTATTTATTTGCATGAGACAATTTATTCTGTATGGTTCCAGCAAACACTTGTTGATGTCTTAGGAAAAGTTTTTATTTGATCTTACTTACTTGAGGAGTATAGAACTAAATTTCTTTCTCCAGATACATAGTTTATAGTTAGCCACAGTCTGAAAGTGCTTCTACAAGCACAGCTTTGAGCTGGAATTTCAGACTTCTTTTTTGACCACAAGAGATGAAAAACGACCAAGTTTATTTGCTGTTTGAAGGAGATTTTATGAGCAAGATAGCCATCTAACTATGGATAAACCTGGGTAACTCATTGCCTCCTGTGAGTTGTCATGAGAGATATGTAATTTTTATTTCTGCTGCTGCTAAAAGAGTGAACAGAATTGATCAAATGGGCTGGTAAACTGTTCACTGGAAATCTCAGATCTTTCTGGAGGAAGATGGAAATATATGAAAATACATAAGCTGAATTTCAAAAAAGCTCCATGTGAGAGATTGCATCCTGCATTTAAGGATGAAGTTGTCTAAATACCCCAAGAGGCATGTTTTCTCCTTTCTGGAACTCAGAAATTAATGGGAATAAAACTCCTCTATTCTCCCTGTTTTATTTTGTTGGGTTTGGGTTTTTTTTCTTCTATTGCTCTAAATTTCAGAATGCTCTTCTTCCCATGAGGGGGGTTGCTGAGAAGGCACAAGTGATGGTTGTATAAGAAATACCTGGAATAAAGTGGATTGGATCCGCAAATCCAAATATCAGAGAAATGAGATTTCACTTCTGAAGGATACAGAACAGGAAAATCAGAGAAATATGTATACCAAATCTTGACTGATTTGATAACAAAGTCTGACTGACAGACATTGCAATACACTTCTGCTAGAACTTTTGGCCATTTCTGATTTACCTTTCTAGATGATTCTGTACTAGGAACGAAATGAATAATTGTACTGTAGTTCAGAATTTTTAGCTTGTGCCTGGGGCATGAGTTTCCAAGCACCTCTGTCCATACTGGTTGCAATTTCAGAACTTTAATTTTCTCTGATGTGGAAGCTTGATTACAAGAACAAATGTGAAAGCCCAGTTCAAACAACTATGTACTATGCACATTAATTCTCCTTTGGAAGCTTGTAGGAAATTCTTGTGACCAGAAAAAGCCCAATTTTCAGAGCACCTGTCTCTGAGAGGTTTTCTCCAGCATTGCATCTCTCAGCCTCTCATTTCTGGCACATGCATGGACTCTCCCGTGGGCTCCACACAGAAGACTTTGAAGTGTTAAGAGTCTTTGATATAGTGCCATAGCAATTTAATTATTTTCTCCCGTGCTGCCTCAGCTACACTAAGCTTAAGGAATTAGATGGGATACAAGATTTTAGCTTTAACTTATAAAAATGCAAATGATCTGGAATTAAATTGCTCAGGAACTTGACTCTCCATCATACAGTGATAAGAAGCACTTGAGCTGCAGTTCTTTCCCATGGCACAGAATTCTGCCTGAGTGATCACTGGACTGGGAGCTTTTCCGCCTCACCTCCTCTTCAGATCTCCAAAGAATTTAATGTGCTACAAAGTACTTATCTTCCACTCCACTCTGCTTTCAAGGAGGAAGTGAGCTGAAGCACAGATCAGATTTTCAGAAAGTCCTTTCTGTTGTACTTCACATTTATATCCATGGAAAGTCCTTCATCTGCCCAGAATATCAGTTTTCCAGGGCTCCTTTTGCACAAGAAAATCAACAAACAAATACCTGCACATACCTTGTGACCCCTTGGGCTTTTGCTCCACCTTCTTGATCTCTTCTGCTTTTGAAAAACAATTTGAAAGATCTCCCATTGCTGATTTTATGCAGAATCTTTAGAGGATTATAGCAGATAAAGAAACACAATTTTTATTCAAGATGAGAAACCAGCATGATTACAATTCATTGTCATTCAAGCACATAACAGATTGCCTCTGCATCCCTGTCTCTTTTCTCCAGAATGTGGTGTGGAGTTCTAAAGAGAGGAGTTATNCTGCTTAAATCATCTTAGTTCTTAGTTTCCAGGTCTTATTGATCCTGTCACCGATTTACCGTTTCCTCACTACGAGCTGAAGTTTCCCCTTTTCCTGTACCCTGGAGCCATACAGAATTCTATGGCTCCTCTGTGCACCTTGCCCTGATTTGCTCCACCTTCTCTTCAGTTTAATTCTGCTGTGGTGTCAAATCTATCTTCATCTGCTTTTTTCAGAAAATGCCCAGTACCCTGTATGTACATGGTCTATGCACAGAAACAGCCTTGGAACTTGCTTGTATTTCCAACTTGCAAAACCTACAAGATCATGGGCAGAGAGTGGCAGAAATGTAACTGAGAATTGAGGTTATGTTAACTCATTTGCTCTTGTGATAAAGGCTTTTGAGGCTGTAAAACAGAAACACACCCAATATCCATGCTTGGTGCAGGGTGCAATGTGTTAGAAGAAAACAATAAATGCAAGCTTTGCAGTCTATATAGCACTTCATAAATATGTGTTTATTTCCTCATTTTTCACCAGTTTTACAGTTTTAACCAGCGCCTCAGTGGTAATGTTCATCAGAAGCATACAGTGGAACTTCAGATATTTCTATTCTGTAGTTATGAAATTAAAAACAAATTAACAGGCCTTTCCATATGGAACTGTGCCAAAAATAATGAAACTAATTTTTTATAACATATTACAGAGTTACGTAAGATTTCAACTTACATTTCTATCTTACTTGATGTACTGTATTTACACAGTTAACTATCTTACTATTAACATTTTTCAAATTCTGTAGTCATAAATCTTTTTATATTGTACATTCTAGTTTAAACTTTTATTACAGAAATTATTTAACACGCATTTCAGACACTGCAATTTCAATATTTCACATGAGTTCTAGGAAATTACTGCCTCATTTCACTAGTGATGTGTCAAGATGTCTCCTTCATAAGAAAATACATATTACAAAGGAATTTTATAATAATCTTGAATTTTGAAAAAACTAAATACAAGGGATGTAATAATGATAATGCTATTTCCTTTTCTATGCAATATTGGTTTTGGAATGACATTTTACCTGAGATGTAAAATTGTTAAATGTGTGGGCTTTTGATAAAAATTTGAAATTTTACATAAATGTCAGCCTTCTATTTACTGAGAACTACTCATATCTGTATAGATATATAATTGTAATTTATATATCTATATCATATTTTCCAGAAAAGTCTATATCTACATAAATAAACATTGGTATTCTATTAGGAAACTTCCCACTATCCTTAAAAAGCAATGTGCTCAAGTACAATATTCAACTTCTGACACAGACACAATAGTAAATGTGACCTCTAATGGTAATACTTCCTTCCAAGGGAAGTAAGAGGTACCTGTTGAATTTGGAAGACATGGCAGACAACTTATGTGGACCCAATGAAGGAAATTTTACATATCCAGTCCCAGAAATGTTATGCAGGAGCATCTGACGAAGCAGACAACTTTGGGTCAACTTTCCATGTTAGATGTAACTACCTAAATAACGTCTTAATAGAAAAAAGTTAATTATAGAAAACCCCTACAACAGCTAATGCTGTGTTGTCTTCTCTCGTTACAATAATATGCATTTCTATTAACAAATGATTGCAGATACCAAGTTTAAAGCAAATGGTCATAGATTTCATGTTTCCTTTATTCTGTTATTGGTAGACACTGTTAGGCACAATATGACATTCTTTGTAAACATAAATTTTGATACATTAGACCACAAACTGAAGTTACAGAGAGCAGTACACAGACATGTAAGAAGCACAGATCCACTACACATTCCAGGCACAAATGCAGCCATCTGGAAGGCCTGACCCTGTATCCATCACAACTGAAACACCCGGCTGACAGCAGTGGAAAAGAAATGCATCCTAGTTGCCAAACACTCTGGCTTCCGAAATAATTCTCTTTTTTATCTTCTACCAAAGATTTCATATACTTTTAAAATACAGATGGTCTCATAATCACATCGGTAAAAATGTATTTTATTTACCCTGAAACACCTAATTATTACAAAGTCTGTGTGAAGAACTAAGGCCCCTAAAGCAAGTAATGTAACTAACACAGTTAGAAAGCTCTCTTCAATATGTATCTACATATTTTTAAGAAGTTGAAAAAAATCTTCCAATAACAAATCTCTTGAAGGTTTTTCATTTCCCAAACTTAAAAGTGCACTACACTTTTTGTGCAACACTGCAACTCAAGAACCAAACTGAGCAACAGCAAGTCTGAACTTTTAAGTGTATTGCTTATTGCAACTCCCACACTTCATAACCTTCATGGGTATGGTAGGCACAAATTAATATGAGTTATTTACATCCAACCAAGCAAATTAGAATTCTTATCAGAAAATATATTAAAAAAAAAAATAGTGCACTTAAATTATGTAAGTTTTAAGAAATTATTCAGTATCTCATGGTTATATGAAGAAACATTAATTTTAGTCTATAAACTCACAGAGGATTTTTGTTCTGCTAATGACCCACAAGCAATCTGAGTATACAGTTACTGTCATTGTTATTGGGAGCTAGCTCTCTTCCTCTTAATAATCAGGAAAAAAGGTATTAAATTATTTAAAAAAAAAAAAAGGTTTGGAAAGATATATTAATTTTCCTTTCCTAACTTGCTAGAAATGGAGAATAAGGCAACAACTGAGATAAAAATATATCTTTCTTTGTAAACCAAGCTTCTTAATACATTTCTTAAAAGTGAACTTTCATGCTGAAAAATTGCAAGGCCTTAAAAGAGAAACTTTAACTACTTTGACAAGACCATGCCTTCTGTTTAATTCACTATTTTAAAGCACTCCAAATTGTATTGAGAGGGATTTATTTCAGTGTAATAGATGAGTCTTCAGCTTTAAGTAACTCCTTTTTATGGCTAAAAGGCTTCTATAGCATCCTTCAAGACTGAATAATGTTTAGAAAAATGCCACCCATTTCCATTACAACCTTCTATATTCTTATATTATGGGAGTATTCTAACCTAATTCCATGGAAAAACAACAGATGGTGTGCTAATATCAGTGTCTTTTGAGTTATAACCAGACCTCAAAGCACAGGCCTTGCTGTCTCATGTGGTCTGTATGATCATGGAAAAGTTCTTTTTTGCTGCTCAAAGTAGATAAATTTCACTGAACAAAACTGGCTGATAAAGTCATGGCAGGTGACACTGAAGTAATGACAAAATTATTCTATAAGTAGTTTTAAGCCTAAGGTACATGGAAGAAATGTTCAATATAAATAAGACAGAATACAATTCTCCTATTTAGAGAAGAGGAAAAAAGAAGAAAATTATGTTTTAAGACTCCTGAACTCATTATTCATGCTGAGCAAAAAAATTCACTTTTAAGTTCATTCAGTGCTCAATATCCTGCTTTGTCCACTTCTTTGGTATTCTGTTCTCATTCTGCAAATTCTAACAGAATTTTAATGGTCATCTTACTTCAAATGAAAGAGCAATGAGCTGAAAGCATAACCAGAATAACAGATGCCATAATACTGCAGAACACATTGGTTCTAATGATCTCTGTCCTTTTATATTCACTTCTTGTAATGATTGGGGGCATCCGCAAATGCAAACTTCAGTCTGTAGGCCTCTGCTAGGAGTACACTGATGTCTTCATTTCCCCAGTGTACTGTGGGCAAATTCTGTAAGAATATCAGTAACTCCTAATTTAAAAAAAAAATAAAAAGGAAAAAAAGAGAAGTAAATATATTTTTTCAAATAGCAGTGTAATAACTATGCATTACTTATACAGTGATCATTTATAAGCAACCCCTCATGTAGCACCTCTGTAGCCCAAACAAACCTGAGATCCAGTTAGGTTTAGTGATTTTCATGTAGATACTTGCTATTCAACCTTTCAGTTCAGAAACCTGCTTTTAATTGTAGCTAAAATACAGTTATTTGCTAGATAATTTTTTGAGAAAAATAATGTGTTGTTGCCTATACAATTTTTTTTATGCTCCAGGGCGTGAAGTTATACAACTGGATACATTTTCAAAATTATGGATGATTAGAGAGAATCCCTAAGTCTGGGATACCCTCACACCAATGCAAAGATACGCCACTTCTCTAATCATACATGAAGAATTATGAAATAAATTATTTCAGTCAGTTGCAGTCAACTCCCACCTTGATTCTGAACCCAGGTTTCCCACTCCCTGCTGGTTTCTGATCCCCAAATATTTTCCTGTGGGTCAGCTTTTTCTGTCTCTCATGCTAGGTTTAGGTGAAATTCACTTCCAAGAAGCCTAAGCCCAGAAACAGGCAACAAGAAGCTCACTGGGACAGTGCCTCTATGTTCAGTTCTGATGAACATGCGCCAAAATCCACCACGATCCTCAGCAACACAAAGCTCAAATCCTCACCTGTAGGCTGAAACCTGCCAGCTCTGAGAGCACTCTTTGGAAGATCAGCTACCACAGATTGTCTCCTTTCTTCATGCAAATGACAATTTTTATAAAGCTCATCATTTGTCTAAACTCAGGAAGTTAGTTTGCTTTTTAAAGAAAAAAAACTGGTGACCCATGAGGTCAGAAACCCTCAAATGTGATGCAAAAGCCACCCTAGGCCAAATTTGAAGTTCATGTTGGAAAATTTCCATAGAGCAGATCACCTGCCTCATGCTTTTAATTGTTTTGATCAACTGTGGAAAACAGAAAAGAGAAGTTTCGGATGAATCACAACAAAATCAATGTGGATTTTTATGATGGGAGGTATAAGGCAATCTTAGGAATAAGCGAAGTTGTTAAGCCGGCTTGTATCTTCTAGGTGCTCTATTTTTGCAGAAAAAATGCAAAAAATTTGTGCACATTTATATACATGCATATGTATTTGTAAGGATATGTATATTTTTTGTGTGAGTATGTGTGTTAAGGTTTATTCTAAAGATCAGAAATAAGTGAACAGGAATGCAATTAAGCCCACAGCCATTATCTTATTATAAATCAGAATCCTGCAGTATCATGTACAAGTACCCAGGGAAATTATTCTTCTTCATAAGAGTCTTATTTTCCTTGTTCCCCCTTCTCCCTCCTCTGCACCTGCTTTCAGAGAAGATGGCTGTAAAAGCCCTTAGCGGGGATTCAGTGATTTTAGGAAACAGCCAGGAGCAGAAATTAACATTAAATGATTTCTTTGTGTTTGTGAGAAAATTATTTTGACTTCATCTATTTCACAGTCCTGCTATACTGGTTCTTGTAATATGAAAAGAGAAAGGATAGAAGTTGAGCAGTACTGTATATTTAATTATGAATAATAAGTAGTAATATAACAGAGTTAGCATGAGAATATCTCTATTACACTTGAGAGAACACATTTTTAATAAAGTATTGTACAATTGTCATAATCCCACTCTTTTAAAAAATTTTCTATGTACTTATTTGACAGCTATGATGATAACCGTAATTAATAAATTAGCAGTAGAGAGTAGGAGGGTTGTGTGGAGGGATCATAAATGCTACCTCCATGAAAGTTCTTTTCTCCTTTTACAGAAGTAACTTTCAAGCAGTCCTAAGACACAGCAATTAATTCAGTGAGCTTTGTGAAATTACCTCTTTTACTGTTTGTAGTCTCAATACTTTTCTAGGTCAGACTCTCATGCAAACTGGTACAGATGATTCATTTTGCTGGTTATGGTTTTCTTTTGGGCTTTGGAACATCCACAGACTACAGCTTTGATATCCATGCTATATGAAATTTCACATATAGCTCAAATCTGAAATAGGACTCTTAGTGATGAACTAGTTTAATACTTCTCCCATTAATTTAAATTCTGATAATAATTTTCATCTGAATTAAATATATAAATAAATGGCAGAGTAATGCATTGACTGTCCGAGTCCACTTCTGTTTGAGCGAGCATTTTACCACTGGTACCAAGAGAAAAGACCAAAGTCCAAGACTGATACTGCCTAGTGAATATCTGTTATAAATCCAAGTAAAGTAATGCAAAGACATACTACTTGTATGACTCTCAAAAGATAAGGCTTATCTTCCTGTGATCCATTACAGAGCTTCAAAACTTTCTCAGCTCAAAATAAAGCCTACATAGTTTAAAAATAAAGTAAAAGTTGGCAAAAACCTTACTAAAGAAAACCTTATTTTCTTTAAATAAGAAAATTTTATTTTGCTTTAACTGCTAAAGAAAATCATACTGCCTTTATTGCTGCATATTGAGCATTCTTTGGAAATAAGGAAACTACTATAAAGAAACAATCAAAAACCCCCAAATAAGTCTTTGGATTTGAAGAATTATACAAGCACCCTACTTAATATTTACAAGACCACATGGCAAGTTTAAAAAAAAAAAAAAANTTTTTTTTTTTTTTTTTTTTTTGCCAACAGATAAACAGGAACTACTCAGCAGCATGTACAAATAAGCCATGCATACTAACTTCTTAGATTCATTTTTCTATCCACTCCAGTATTAAAAAATGAAGCACTTTTTGAAATATGATTAATCATAATATGAATTAATATTTCCCATTAAAAACTTGTAGGTGATAAACTGCCTGGTCTATTTCAGAAGAAAACTGAGTTTAAAAATCAATATTTGTAAAATATTCCCGGAAGAGTTTTGTTTTCTGCTTAATTTAAATGGTATTGTGATGACACCTGGCTGAAGAATCAGGGCAGCCAATAGATCATCATCGGAGCTGGGGTTTCTAAAATCCCAGTCCAATGTTTGTTTATATTTTGGCTGTATCAACAAAAAATATGCTCAAAATTATGTCCTTTGAATTTGGCAGATAAAGTGCCCTGGTTTCCTGGACTCTTACTGAGAGGAACAGATATATTAATGCCTTGAACTGGGGCCCATCTGCATGGCTCAGCCTGCCAGCACAGCTTCAGCTCGATCTATTTGTGGTGTCTGCCCTCTCATGCCACACCACAAAAGGCATCTGCATCCTCCCTCCCTCCTTGCCAGCCAAGCAGAGGAAGATCAAGGTACCACTTGTCTTTGCTCCCACCCCACATCAAGCACAAAAAGTGAAGAGATTTTACTTAGGGGGTTGCAGCTGATGTTACCCAGGACAGTGTGAGAAAACTGGCATTTTTAGCAGGGAGAAGAGCAAGCTAAGGCAGGATCTGAGAGCAGTTCTACACAGAGGGGTTGGAAAGAAGAAAAGAGGTGCCGAGAGGCAATAGTAACAAGCTGAAGCTAGCTTGTCATACGAAGCTAACCTGTCATAAGAAAACAATCCTTTGCAATGAGGGTGCTTGAGCAGCTTGCCAGGGAAACTGTAAATCTGTCCACTGGGATTTTCACAGCTCGCCTGGCACACCCCTGAACAGGCTGCTCCAGCTCCGATGCTGCCTGGCTTGCAGCAGCAATTTGCACTGTGGACTTCCCTTGCACAGTGACATTTTCCAGTGTTTTATTCTTTAAAGGACATGGGCTTAAATAGAAAAGAAATCTAAAAGTGCAACAAGAACAACAAAAAAGGTAAACATTCACTCCTTTTGACCATTTCAAGATACAATAAAGGCATATTTCCTGACAAGTATGTATTTTTCTTTTGTAATTAAAGGATATAGGAGACTGGTGCATCAGGGTCAGACTATGAATAAATTACAAATCTATAAATCAAACTGACTTTTAAGTAGGCAAAAGATCTGAATATAAACTATATATTAGTCTTTTATAAAAGAGATTTCTGGTTTACACTGACATATTTAACCCACAATTCTGAAATAATTCTTCAGTACATTTGAAATTCAACATTTTTGTTACCAAATGAAAACCTTATCTTTTACAGAATTTCACTTATCGTATTTCCACAACTTTAACTACATTTGGATTTACATGATACTTTACATATGTGTGTTTGTAAAATATGCTAAAGCACTTTATATATATCATGTCCAACTATGCTACTATATATAAAGTATTTTTAAACACTTAGAAGCAGCTACATAGAGTGCAATTTTAAAGTAAATGTACTTTCAAAATGTAATTTTTCTCACTTAATTAACATGTATTCTAGAACTATTCTCTTCACCGTGTAGTCAAGACAAGACAGTGGTAAAATGCTGGAAGTGTGGTATAAAAGCACCTCTGATGTATGAAAAGTATGAGGTCTATGTCTTACACACCACAGCGGTAAGAGTAATACTGCAGGTTAACAATGGCTGTTGTCAGACACAAAATCATTCTTGAGGGGAAAAAATGTTCTCCCAGAAGATCCAATACACATATCTAAAATAAAATAGCAAGCTACCAGATAGACAGCTCAAAAAGTGATTTCCAAAGCCATTATTCCTCAGCTTCCTCTAAAATCAGAAAGGTCAAGGTCTGCTCCTTGCAGACTAAATCAAAACTCAGTATTAATAAAACTTCACAAAATACAATAACTATTACAAAGTTATCAGCATCTTTCTCCTCATTGAGATTTTAAGCCAGTGAAACCTCAGCATTTTAAAACAATCCTTAAAAACTCCAAACCCAGAGCAAAGAAAGCAAATTTTATCATGTTTTGGAATCTGGTTCATTACCAAATCTCCTTACAGTATGATATCTGCTATAATCCTGATAGAAATACAATTTTTAGCATAAGATTGGCCAATAAGACTCGTTATTTGGCAATGGCTATCTGTAGATATTATGCTATTTATTATCACCCCTACTCTGACTCCATATGTGGATCTTGAAGAAAGGAACATCAGAACGAATTACAGGAAAAATAACATGTTGATAGTTTATAAAACAAAAATGTTATTCTAATGAGTAGAACACTAAGGTATCTTCTGTGCTAATCAAAGCAATATATTTACTTTGAAAATTTGGATTTTTTTTCTGTGTGAATTATTGAAAAAATTCAATTGCAAGGTTTTTTTTTTAATAGAAGAAACTTAACCTGACATAAAAACCAGTAATAGTGTTTCCACTTTAGATAATATAAAATGGCAGTAACTGAAGTTAAAATCAAACTTGAACATACTGAGGACATTACCAGAGTTAGTTTTTAGTGTCAAAACTGAGAACCAAGCTATTAATTTAACAAATAAAGGCACTCCTAAACTGCAGTACTTTTCTATGAGAGTTGTTAATCCTTCCTGCTGTTAACTGCAATGTAATTACTTTCTGAGTAGTCCTGGTCTACCACAGCTCTATTTTATACTGATAGGCAGTACCTACAATTTTACTAAATTTTATGATCATAAACCTTACAATATTATGCTTTAGGACTGTATATAAGTAACTTAAAGGTAAATTAAATTTATATATAATCTTCAATGATACGATTTGATAAGAAAATGCTAACAACTATAATTTTAATAAGAGCTGTATGGATTACACATTATGAACACATATAAAACACTGCAAAATTTATGTTGGCAATTTGATTAAATGGCCCCTTTATGAGAGCTATTTGTGCTTTCCAAAGTTGTACTTGAAATCCCAGAACATAGCACCTAGTTTTAAAGAACTAATGAAGAGAAATTCTACTAAAATTTATTTAGAGTAATTATTGAGACAACCTAAGGAGGAAACCAATTATTGCCAGGGGAAAAAAATTCTCATTTATCTTTTTAGATAATAGAAAAGAGAAACAAACCCTATGCATTCATTAAAAGAAATCTAAATGGTTTTATGGGAAATTGCATAATGTTGGACCAGAGACAGAGCTGGATGATTATTCACACATTTGTTTGCAACCAGATGTAACCACTATACAGGCAAAAAAAATCCTTAATATAGGGATTATTTAATTCCCATTTCCTTTACAACATCCTCTTTCACTTGATTGCATTTGGGACTGTCAAGTGTGAAAGGAAAGGATGGCTAGTGTCAAGTGGGCATCCCCTCTATGGCCTTGGTCCCTTTCCCTGCACTGTGGAGTAGGCAGAACAGACAGGTGCCTCACACCCTGTAGGAGCTGCAATAACCAGGCTGGCACGGTGCTGTGCCATGTTAACCTCTAATCCTCTTCCCAGATATTTAGGATGAAGGATGCCTGCTGCTCTGGGACTCAGCCAAGCTCCCTACAAATCCTCCCCCTCCGTCCTGCTATCAGAGCAGTAACTGCACTGGCTGGTGACACGAAAGCATGGGTCCAGCACACGCTGCAGAGCCTGGGTGACCTTGTTCAGCTGCCTTAGCTACCCCTCCCTTCTCTCTGCCCCTTGCTGTTGATATGATAGTGCACCAAATGAATACAGCTCCAGCTCTGAGACAAGTTCTCTTTTCTTTCTTGAATAATTCCTTGCAAAATGCTCAGCAACATTCCCTATGCTGCTGCCACTTCTCACTTCTTCAAATGTCTTAACCTGCTACACGGAGTTGCAAATAATGAGCTCTGTTTCTGGAGTGCATCTTATTAATTACCTATGTCTTGGAGTCAGGGAAATAATTTTCTTTCCTGTTGGGCCCAACTGAAATTGAGCATACTAAATTTCAAAATCTAATATTAAAGAGATAATAGGAATAGGTCACTTACTGCAGCTTAAGAAATATTTGCTGCAGTTGCAGGTTAAGAGGCATAAGTGGATCTGAATCCTTCAGAGGTACAGCTGAGTGCCTGAGCATGGACAGCACATGGCAGCAATGCCTGAGGGAGCACAGAATAGTCTCTTTTGGATCCTGGATGCAAAAATGCCTTCCTTGTTCCTGTAACTTCAAAGACCACGGATGAACCAAAATTTTAATAAGCACAAGATGGGGCAACACTGGTTTGTCTGTGCTAAGTGATAGAAGCATTGAAGTCTGCACTTGACACAGTCTGAAAGATTTAAGACATATTCTTGGCCAGTCATAAATCAGTGTCACTCAAAAACTTCCACCTGGAATGTGAAAGTTTAGAGGAAAGAAAGAAGAGTCAAAAAATCCTGACTCAAATATTTGCTGAAATACTGTAACATTGAACTCCCTAAATTCAGTGCTCCATTTGATCATTTCTTGTACATTCCTTTATTATGCATTACTTACATTATGCTCCTAGAATTTACTGAAAGGAACATTAATTCTTTCAATCAGTCTTACACATCTTAATTTTACCCTTTTTTCACACACCATGACCTCTCAATCAATAGACTATCGCACATAGAACAGTAGGAATCTAACTACAGAGAAAAAAAAATGTTATTCAGAATTCCAACTAGACTTGTTGCATCCTAAAATGAATATTTTTTAAAAATTTAAATGTTTTAAAGATCAATTTCTTCTGCTACCAGTTTACATTCACCACCTCAAGGACACAGTGGTTCTCAACAAGTATATATATTTTATCCTTTGATTCAAATACAGTATAAATATATATATATAAATATATATATTCTTTGATTCAAATATACATTTAATCCTTCATTTCAACTGATCAATCTTATGAAAACATAAAGAAGCGGGCTATTCTTACAATTAATTTCATATTCCTAATAAGAACTTCATAGAAACACACCTTAACATCCTGAAAATGAAAGCTTATAGAAAGTTGATGGTTTTATCATTTCCCTTTCATGTTTTCCTTTTCATGACTACTGAAAAAGATTCCAAGACACAGCATACTAAAGAAGCAATTAAAGTCCTGTTTCATCCAGTATGGATCTCTTACACAAGTCATTAGCAACTTTAATTGCTAATCATAAAATATGTGGTTCTAAAGGATTGTGTTGGAGAAGCTGTACTTAGCTTCAGCTCACTTAGCTGAAGAGAAGATTTGCATGTTCACTTCCAAGGGTATTGCTTTAAAAGTACATTAAAGGACCACATCTCTGGTGGTAGTCTTGTTACCTTGGTCTCAAATAAAAACCAAACCAACAAGTAATCTCCAACCCTAAAACAAGAACCAAATTTGCATGCTAGATCTTTTTCTCAACTAAACTTACTACCCACATGTTATTATCTCAAGTTAATAAGACAAGGTTAAGGAATCAAAGCAAGCACTGCTATAGAACAAAAGCGATTTAAGGTGCCTACCATCCCAAAACCTTCTATGATACTCGAACACTGATTTAAATTCAAACTTCAAACTGGACAGTCAACCAAAAATTCGAGGCTCTTTCTCACATTTAAACTACAGAAAACAGAACTTCCATTTTACATATCTCACAGAAACTGAGTATTTCAGGAAGCTTCGCACTTGTATCCAGCAAAGTTTCACAGTTGACAGAGCAGTTCCAACAGAGCTGACAGCTCTGACTGCTAGAGCTCAGCACAGAACAGCCCTGGACCACTCTGATTATAATTTTTTTCCATATTGTTTTATGAAATATTGTTATATTGATGGTATTTGGAGATATGTGTACTTCTTATGTACCAAAACACAAATCATAACAAATAAATAATAAAAAGCCCAAGTATGTAATTTACCACTAGCTCCATCCCAAACACAACAAATAAAGGAGAACAGATGCAAATATCCAGAGTATATAAAGTCATGAAGACTGGTTGTCATTCTATAAAAAGAAAATGCAAACAAAATCCATCCAAATATAGAATTTACCGTACCAATTAAGGCTGCAGCAATTATGGCAGAATTTAACTTCTGAAATGACTTACCAATAAGTTACTACATTCTATCTATTTTTTTCTATAATCAAGCAAGATCAAAATATTTCTATATTTGATTCCAAGAGAAAATTTCCAATTCTGCCTCTCTGTAGTCCATATGCTAACTACTCTTCTTGGTTTGGTTTTCCTGACCAATTTGGCAATGCATTTTAAGAGGAACAATTCTACACCTAGAAATTCACACACATTTCATCTCCTCATCTACAACGACTTAGATTTTAACACTATAGTATGAATAGCTGAAAGCTCAGCCAAAAAAATAAAGGAAGAAAATCATAAAATACCAACTGAATATAATGAAGCACAGGAAAAACATGTATCAGAATTGTGTGTATTTCTAACCTAAAGTAATTATTACACTTTGACAAAATGCTGTAAATTGTTCTAAGTAAAATCTCATCTTCTTTTAGAGAAAATGTGTATTAAGAATGGCTGATGCAAAATTACCTGTTTTCTATAAATTAAGAAGTACTGCCTGAGATACGTAACTTTTACATTGAATAAATGTCAAAGTGCAGAGCCTACTTAAACTAGTGTATTTTAGTCCTAAATACAGTTCAAGTGGAATATTTTCAGTATCCTAGGGGATATAGGACTGAAAGGCCATTTCCATTACATTGCTCAATCACTGCCAAATGAAGCCACATTTTGGTGTTTTGTTGTGAATAACAAACAGTCATTCCCCACTTGCCATGTCAAAGCCCATAAAACATTTGTGCACCTCTAAGAGATTTAAGGACAGCAGTGCAGAGAACCAATGACTTGGCAGTGGAAGAAACCTTCATGAAGATATCACAGTTAAAGGAAACAACCTGCCCCATCTGATAACTGAAAATTTCCCAGTTAACTTGAGAAGCCTCACAAAAATCAATAAGAAGTAATCTGAAAATCCCTTCATCTCTGAGGAAAATGCCACTGTTCAAATTAAGAAATCAATTAAGCTTCCTTGGTGAGCACAGCACGCAGGCACAAGAACACAAGACAGAGGATCACCCAAGCTGCATAGGTTTTCCCAATGCACAAAAACAACAATTTCATTCCTTGATGTCCCAAGGAAAAAAAATATGATATAGAATGTTTCAGTCAAAGACAAATTCCAAAAGTGCATCTATAGACAACAGACTGAAGCATCAATTCAAATTAACACAGGGTAATCCAATCTCAGGATTGGATTACATTGAAACTAAAGAATTAAAATATACTAAACCAATAAATACTACATGAGAAACATGAGTAATAACTGAGACTGTGCTCAAGACAACTTCAGTTTGTTTGGGGACAAGAAAAATCCTGAACCAGGATTAATCTTCCTGTACCACAGAATGACATAAATTTATCAGCCTTTGTTAGAAAATATATGCTGCTCTTTATGTCCTGATATTTCACATATGCTTCACTTGATCTAATGGCTTATAAATCAAAGCAAAATAATTTATATACTTTTGATCTTTCACCAAAATTATATTATGACCTAAATCTTTACCACCATTATAAAACAATCCAAAGGCATTCCAGAAGATGATCATATTCTCTATCAAGCTTTGCCTCACCAGGTTAAACAAGCAACATGCTTCTAATACTCTCTGCTCAGGTCAGTTCTTCATTTCCCAGTCTACTCTTTAAACACAATTTTAAAGAAATTACATAAAACCCAAAGACATAATTTTCATGCAAGTCCCAGAGAAATGCAAATTTTCAAAACAAAGAATACGTTACTGGAACCACAGAAAAATACTAACTCTAAATGGGTACTTGGAAGCCTTAAGGTACATACGAATATCCTAAGGCCCTGGACTTCTAACACAATTAAAATGCTATCACAATTTCTTTATATAATATTTAATTGCCTTTCTTGCACATGACTATACTTATAAAAATAGATATCTACAACTCAACTTTGGCCAGCCAGAATTTGAGATCAAATTTCTATATAAGATGATAAATGCCTCAACTTTCATGAAAAATATGTGTTTGTAAATCAACAGCTGAATGCAGGGTTTATTCTTTACTTATGTACAAAAGAACAGCCTCCGGACACAAACATGAGAGAACTGAATGTCTTTTCAGTACAGTGGGTGACAATGGGCTACCTTAATCTTTTCTGACTGCTCATTTTTAAGATTTCCAAGATGAAAGTCCTAAAAGCTCTTAGGCCATGATTACCTCTTGCTGGCAATTCTGGTCCACACACATATGGAAATAGAGATGTTCACACTCAAAAAGAATCTGCACATTGAAAGCAGTGGCTTCTGTCATTGTATTTGAAGGGCAGTTTGGCCAAGGAACACACTGACAATTGTACAGCAGCTCCAGAATGGTCATCAAAGATCAAATAGGTCAAAGTCCTTAATTCCTACTATGTAAGGAGAAATATTACTAAAACCAGAGAGAATAAATATGGAGAGACAAATACTGTTTTTATAATCATTATTTTAACCTGTGACAAGTAGTACTGTATAAACTGAATATGAGAAATATTTTGCTGTATTTCTCCCAGGAGTTGCGTTCTTACACCCACTTGGATTTGTAAAAATTCCATTTACATTAAGAAGAAGGTTGTGGCCTTTGAAGATACAAAGAAAAGTCTCAAAAAAATCTATCTGAAATGATTATCCAAAGAATCAAACCCACAAATAAACCAAATAAGTTTTAAGGACAACATTATACCTAAATTAATTTTCTTTGGATTTAAAATTTCATTTCCTTTGAATTTCTTTGGACTTGTGAAAACACTATTCTTTCACAAAACCATACCTTGTGAATAAAATGCCATTTTGTTTAAATAAATAAACACGACCAAAAAGTGTTTTGGGGTCTCAAAAAAGATATTAACAGTTCTAATGGAAAAACATTTCAGTGATGCACGGCATGGTATAAGTGTTTGATAGGCTGGTCACCAACAGTGATGTATCTCTAATCTGTTTCTGCTTCTTTACCAGGCAGATGAGAGGAGGAATTCCTGTATTTATCACAATAATGTCCTAGAAAGGGAACTATAGAACATCTTGGAAGATTCTTTCTTTTCTCACAGAAGAGAATAAAGATGTCAGCTACATGAAATATAATTTTCAGAGGTATATTGCTGCTGGCAATTTTGGGTTGGTTTAATAGGCTTGCCTGTAAGCTGGCACTGCCATAGCAGTTCCATGCCATGCTCTGTCTTCTTTTCTCAGGGATGGCAATATTTAAGAAAGGATATGGTAGAAAACAACAGCTATTAAGGATTTCAGATGCCCCTTTTTAACCTGTTAACCTATGGGGATCAGCACCTGAAACTAAGCAATATGTGTGAGAATTGTGAGGAAAAAGAATTAACACAAAGCTTTACTGAATCAGCTCCCAAGAAATGGAACCATTGCTATTCATTCAGCTAACAGCAAGCAAATGCTACCGTGAAGAAAACTAATTAAGATTGGATAAATGAAAGCTCTTAGTATATTTGAAAAGGCAAGAAACACTACAGAGAGCAAACAAGTTGTGCAAAGATTTTACTCTTTATGGCAGCTGAAAGATCTAACCAGGAGTCTATGATAGTAATAGTGTATCTGCCATAATGACATTTCTGGAAAAAATCTAATTCTGATTTCTTTACAAGAATGACAAAACAATAGTCATTTCAGTTCTTGTTATTTTTACTGTCTTGCAGTTGTAAAGAGACAATTTTGTTGTAAGACAGCAAAATCTACATGCACTAGCATGTAGGAAACCATAGGAGAGAACAGAAAATTGAAAGAAAGAAAATTAATCCTCTTCTTGTCTCAAAGAAAGACATATGTCACCTTCATCCTATTACTCAGCTCATAGTGCAAAAGCTTCTGGTTTCTCTTTGTTCTCTTATCAGTAGTTTTGATTGAGTTTGGTTGTCAAGTGTACAGGCTCCTGTGATTTTAGTCTTCTCCAGGGTTATACACTGATAAGGCCAATAATTGACATTGTTATGCAGCAGGTTCTGCTGAACAAATAAACATGGAAAGAAAACAGTTTTCTTTGTAGAGAGATGTCTCCAGTGACAGCTGTGAATTACTAACTAAATGGAAGTCCTGCCAGTGCATTTAGTTTAGCAGGTCACTTAAGTTGCTCAGGATGAACAGTAGTTTTTTCTTTGTTCAAGAAAAATCCTTTTTATATTGAAATGGAGAAAATGCACAGATCCCTTTGTGGTATTTACTGAAAATAAATAAAAACCTTGGTTGGTGAGAGAAATATATCTTATAGGAATCAGAAAGCTCTTTTTCTAGAAACTTACAGGACAGTAAAATCAGATTTTCATTGTGTGGAAAATTTGATTTAAAACTTGGACAGCAACAGCAGCACTGTGAAGTAGAAGCCATAAAACAAGGCTTACTGGAAATCCCTTCAGATTATACACACCTAGCATCATGTCTTTCCTTTCCTATAGCAGGAATCAGACCAAACACAACTCTTGTCAGTGTGTGCCGATGAAGGGGATCCCAGTTCTATATCCCAGCCTCCAAACCACACTGCCAATCCCTAAGGAATTTAGTCCCAGTGTCCTTAGAGGCATAGAGGTCTGAACAGAAAATATATATATATTTCTTTTTTACTTCATGTAGCATTCCAGAAAAAGGAAGCACCCAACTTAGGCAGAACAAAATCAACTTGCTTCTAGAGTTCAATAATGTATTGGATATGGTGACAAAAATTAAAAACAGTAAGAAAAAAACAGTGATTAGTCAAGTATTGAACTTTTTTTTTTAACCAAAGAAGTGATTTTCCTCTGCAACTAGGCTTTATAATCACAATTTTAGACGTTTACCACTGCAATGTGGATCTAACACAGTGTGCTCTCAGTTGGTAAAGATAACTAAAAATTACTAGATTCAAAAATGTTTAGAAGGCATTTGTTTATAAACAAAAATATTATACATGTTTTAGAAATGGTGACTGACATTTCAGTATTATATCTAAGGCCAGTTCATTATCTAACTGTTTCAACAACTGTGAGAGCTTCAGATGCTTTTTGTACCTACACATGATAGCAACCATGTATGTTGTGGGGATGGGCAGGGCCCCAGTGGCCCTGCCTTGGAGAGAGGGCTGCTGAGGAGATATGAAAGGGATTGCACAACCTCCTGCCAGACCCCAAAGAAAAGAAAGTAACTTTTCAGTTACGGCGACTACAGAAAGGTCCCACAAGCCCCCAGGAGATTTTATGTAGATCTGTTGTAAACCATTGGCTTGTCCCCTTCCACTCCCACCCTGGCTTTCCCATAAAAACCCCCCGATCCATTGCTTCTTAGGGTACCCATCACTGGCTCCCTTCGCTGGTACTGGGCAATAAAGCTGCCTTATGCGGAATCGCTACACAGGCCCCTCTCTCTCTTCTTCCCGGGCTGAGAGAAAGAGAAGCTGTCTCACAGGGCATGGGTATGCAAGAGCTGAGATCACCTAAGAGCTGAGAAATCACTAAAGCTGCCCTGTCCCTGCTGAGAGAAGCTCTCTGCCTGCTGAGGGGGTGCTCTGGCCCCTAGAAGGCTGTCTCTGGAGAGATACCCTTTTGGAGTGGCCTCAGCCCCCTGGGTTCGGGCTGCGAACCCGAGATCAGCGGGCCAGATTAGTATGTCAGTGGGAGTATTGACAGGTACACAACATAAATTTGGAGCTGGTTCCTAGCACCATAGATGATACTGCCAGAGAAGATTGTTACTTATCCTGGTCTAACCTCCTGAGTGGATAATAGGAACTAAACCTAAACATATGGTAGGTGTTTTTTTAAATTTCAGGAAATTTATGAAATCTTTAAGAGCTACAGAAATTCATTATTAGTTAATGTCTTGGGGTTTTTTTCCATATCTAATTTCTCATTTATGAATCAAATCACCCATTGGTTTTCTTTTTGACAAATTAAGTATGTCAAATACTTCAGACATGCTCTCTGAGCAGTCTCTATGTCTTTGACCTAAGACATCAGAACTGGATGCAATATTGACAAAGAAGGAAAACCACAAAAAGCAAAACAAGCTCTTAGGTTCATTAATTCGAGGATCCAATCACTCCCATGTGCCACAGCATCATTCTGGGAGCTCATCAGGAGAGACGTAGGCATTGCCAATCCCAGAGATCTCTTTTGGAGCCACACATCACAGGGTACAGTCTCACACTCCGGAGGTGTGACCTATTCTAATTTTCCTTCATTTGCCATTTTTTTTTTTTTTCATATGACTATATCAAAATACAGCTCACCTGTAGAGTTCAACTGAACAAGTGATTCAAGGTTTGTTTATGCAACTGCTCTGGTCTCCTCACATTGTCAGAATGGTAAATCTGTGTCATCTGCAGATTTCTATTATCAACTATTTTGTTAGTGGGAATGCTGAACAGCCTCATACTGACACCCACAGACACACACTAGACAAGCCTCCTCTTGAAGATGACTAACAAAAAAAGTATTTTTTAGTCTTTGTAGTAGGACATTGTATTATATTTTTGTTGATACTTTTAAAGGCTATTTAAGTGTACAGAATAAAATAGACCACAGTATGAAATTATTATATTGCCCATTTGCATCCACCAATGTAGATTCACTTTTCAGAATTAAAGACAGAAATGAAGCTGTTAAGAATGACATGGGGGAAAAAACATTTAATTTGTTTGTCTTAACTGATAGTAAGAAAATTGGTGAAATAAATAGTAATAAATAATTACTATTACTATTACAGACAATAAGTAAAGATAATAGAATTTAATACATAGTATTTCTTTTTCCCATGATGCCTTCTAAGATAGATAAACAAAAAACTGCCACACATACAGGAAGCACTTACGTGTTACAAGATTTCCATTAAAATCCATAAAGGAAAACAAACATAAAGCTATTTTTTCAGACAATACTAATAACTCATTATTTTGTTAGCTGGACACTGTGGTCACTGGAAAACCAGTCTTATTACAGTATTATCCTCTGATATGTTGGAGTTTCCTTATTTACAGTCTTCCTGAAAATTAGGAAAAGTTTTGATAGTCTACTGGTAAAGTGAACAAGCCCATCAATAGAAAGAGTTTTGATACCTGTGTAGATATATTTAAAAAAAAAAATTGATTGAATATTCAAAATCTACATGGAGGCAAAAATAAATATCCCAAACTATCCAAATAGCTAAAAATATGCAAAATAATTTTAATTTCTTTCTGAAAAGTAAATATAAATAAGGGTAATAAAATGGCAAATTATTTCATTGCAGTTCCACATTCATGACCTAGAGTATATTGCTTATTGGTGAGTGATCATGCTGCCACAAGGGAAATGCTAACACACTCAGCAAGACTGAAATAGGACTGAAGCATGAAATAGCATCCTTGCAGCCCAAGCAAAGCACAAAGTCAGACTACTTATGGTGACTGGAACCATTCCAAGCCTAAAGCTATCTCATTTATTTTCTAACACCGTGTTGAGACAGCAAAGTTGCAGTACAGATTTGGAAAGCCACAACAGTCCACTGCTGATTCATACAGTTAAATCATGCCGTTGCTACATTTTATTTTTGCTGTTATCATGCTACTTTATGATGGGAGACTTCATTATGGTCAGAGCCAGAGCAGATGATAAACTACATGTCAAGAGGAAACAACAGTTGCTTGTGTGCATTAAAATATATTGTCTAAATATCAGGTGAAATTAATTCTAGTGATTAAGAACCATTACCAGTGTCAGATATAGTCACACCGAACCCTATTTCAATGATTATGCAAACATACAGACATGTTTTGCCAAATGAAATTTAGCTGCTAATTACATGAGAACAGATCATTTATAATGAGATTTTAACATGAGTTTTTATTTTTCCTTGATGCAAAGAGTCCTTCGTTAGCTGTGTGTGTTCTTTGTATCTTCAGGACTACTGTGGTTTGGATTTTTCTAGGGTTTCTTACAGTGCATCTTCAGCAATTCTATTTGACAACTATAACCAAATAATTTGAACAAAATTCCTGGGAACCCAAACAGCAAGAAAACCCCCTGGCTTACTGACAAGATTTTATCTGAATAGCCAGATTTGGAAAGCACTATAGTAATACTGTCTATTGATCACCTGCAACCTCCAATGAAAAATTCACCTTTAAATTTCTAATTTCTTTGTTCAAATCATCAAATAAGTTCAATCATTCCACTGGAGTATAATTTTGAGTACTGAGTTTCTTTTGCTAAATACCTGGACTTCGGTTGCTCTGAAATAAACTGGAGTATTTTTTCAAATTTGTGATATTCATTTAATTACTTGAAATATTGTTAGATATTTTCATCTTTTTGTAAGTAAAATCTATATTTATTCTGATTCTAATTCTCTCCCCATTAAAATTGTAGAAATGAGCATTATATAAAATAAATGTTAAACCACCTTCCAATTTTATGTTTCCAGCATTAGTTATTTTGTTTTGATCAACTTTCTCAATTGTTGATCTGCACCACAGCAATTTAAGCTGAATTAGCTTCAGGATAATTTGCTGATACACTTCACAGTCTGGCATTGCTATTCTACAAAAAATATCCACCATTATTCTGATCTTTTTATCCTAAGGCTCAAATTGTTAAGACCAGCAACTTTACTGAAGTTGAAGTATGATAATTCTGCAATTAAGACGAACCCAATGATGTTTCCTCTGAGAAAGAAGTAATCATGATGGAACCATTCAAGATACAGGATGACTGTAATGTAGCAAAAATGAAATCTGGACTGACAAGAACATCCAATGGAATTTAGAAGAATCAAAAATCCCCTCTAGTGCCCAGAAGTGCACTATTCTGTCAGGTGAAAATTCAAACACTATGGAAAGTTACACATTATATGCTGTTCCAATGCACAAATCATAGTCGGAACGTATATAAATGACTTCATTAAAAAGCACTCGTGTGGGTTTTTTTACCAGATGGCATAGACAGCTTCTTGTGGTTTGGATGGTTTTGGATGGGCTTGATGGGGCTTCATTCTTTGTTTGCTTGATTTTTTTTAACATAAAGGGAAATACAATACCTTTGAGGTTTTGCCAGTCTGAAAATTTCTGGCAGCAATTTTATTTTCTGTTGGTGGAAGGCCTTCTCTGGTTTTGGTACTTCCTTAGGATCAGCTAAGAACAGCATGTCCAGAATGCAACAGCACTTTTTAAAAACACCAGAATATGGATGAAAAAATCTCAGCTCAGCTTTTCCATATGATTCTCTCTCAGGATTTTATGCAGTATTAACAATGATATGTGTAAGTCTTAACTATAAAACAGAAAGATTAAAACCTTTGTATCTTGCTAAAATGCTCTGCAAATTACATTTTAATTGTGCTGCATATTTGTAAAATGTTTTTTGCTTTGAAGCCTATTTACTGAACTTATATTCTATTGATTCTCAATGTGCCCAATGAATATGCTTTGAAAAGAGGTATATTTGTATTAATGTAGCAGCAGCATGCCTCTGGATCCCTGAGAGCCTACTCAAAATATTCAAAATGCTCTGCTTGTTTTTTTTTTTGCTCTGTGATTAATTTAACTCTTCAACAGCAGCATTTACTAAAAATGGTGAATTCAATTTGTCAAATAAGTCAGCTGAAGCCAAAAACCAAATTATTATTCTGGTTCACTTAAAGACATCCAAAGACCTAGAGGGTTATCAAGAAACTACTTTATGGATAAGAGAACAAAAATCAATCTGTATTCTTGCATCCTTTCCAAAGGGTTATTAGCCCAGCAATATTAATCACCTGTTGCATTCTGTGTGAATACTTTTAACCTTATTCTTTATTCTAGAATAAGCAAAATAGTCATTCTAGAATAAGCAAAATGCCATATTTCAACTATGACACGCACAATGTAATTTTTAGATGTAACCACAACTACTTAACTTAAAAGTTATTACAAAATTGTGCCAAAGCCATAGAGATTTAGGAAAAGTTATTTATATAAACTTACTGAAAAAAGACCAAATCTGTTAGAGACTGTCAAGAGTCCTCTATCCCAAAACAGGTATTTTCCCTCTTCAGAGGTAGTTGTCTTTTAAAGAATTGGAGGAGAAAAAAAGTTTCCTACCAACTTCATTTAAACCTAGAAATTTATGAATTCTAGGATAATTTTAAGTTTTCATAAATTTGAATTAATTGTTCTCTTTGCACATAAGTAGCATTAATGATATGTGTCTTTCTGAACAGTACAGATTTGCTGCAGCTTTTCAACCTCTATCTTCTGCAGTCAAATATAACAAAACTGTGGTTCCCCTGTATCACAGAAAAAAAAAATGGTACTAGGGTTTTGGGCAGTTTGTTTGGGTTTGAGGTTTTGGTTTTTTTTCCTAAAAAACCTATCTTCACCCATGCAATATTCTGATAATGTGAAGAAACCTAAAAAACATATGGGTACCATCAGTGGTAAGATTACACTACAGGTCTGAACACTCCAACTAACAACAAAACATACAACCCACATTATAAACAGCACTGTAAAATCATTTTCTGATCTTGCAATGTCCAAGTACTGTTCCAGTACTTGCACAGTAAAATCCACAGTAGAAAAATCCAAACCACAGTATTCCTGAAGATACAAAGATACTTTGGATCAAAGAAAAATAAAAACTCATGTTAAAGTCTCAATGCACCTAAACTGTTCTCATGTAATTACTCAGCTCAACCTTTCATTTGGCAAAACATGGCTGTATATTTGTATAATCATTAAAATAGAGTTCTCTATGACTATATCTGAAACTGCCAATGGTTCTTAATCACCAGATTTAATTTCACCTGATACTTATTTTCTTCATATATTTTAATTCAGGCAAGCAAATGTGAAAATCCAAGTACTGCTTTTTAGCTCAGGAAAAAGTTATCCATCATTAAATATCTAATGCATGAATGCTTTATGACCCCATCAGAATATTTGGATCCAAACACCGGTTTCTGTAACAGTGGTCATAAAGAAAGCTCCTTTAAAATAGCAATGATTATGCTACATTCAGTCCAGGCCAATGGCAGTCACTCTAAAAGTTGCATTTGCTATTCATTTTTGTTGCTACATCTGGGCCTATTTATTAGGTGGCAGTTAATTCTGCAAGGACAACCTTCAAGAAAAACAATCACATAAGGGACATAAAGCCATACTAAACATTTTTCTGCAATTAAAAAAAAAAAGCATTAACAAAAACAATAAAGAAAAAAGCACTTAATCTATCCCAAATTTCACTAAGCAATTTCCATTTAAAAATTGAAAATTGAAAATTAATTCCTGGGGAAAACAGGAAAAGCTGACCAATTACATTATAAGGTTAATGGGAATAATCTAATCACATTCAAAATACGCAATTTTCAAGGAGCAAAATGAAATAAAGATTTTGGTAAACTGCAGAACTTTGCAGATGCTATGCAGTCAGCTTCACAAGATTAAAGAGCTGAGATCCTGTGGCTTTTATGGCACCCAAAGTTTGAGACTGAAAATATTACTGTGCCATTGTTACTGCAATGATCTCTGATGGTCTACATCCAAGAAAATCTCCAGGTCCTCTATTTGTTTTATTCCTTTATATTTCCTTCTTCAAGAAGCCCTGATTCTGAAGAGACTTGCAGA
>WEIU01012068.1:8340-19051 GCA_013389925.1 Aegithalos caudatus
AAGAAAAAAAAAAAAAAAAAAAAAAAAAAAAAAAAAAAAAAAAAAAGAAACATCAGTATCACAGATTCATTCACTTCTCATCTAGCCAAGCATCCTTTTCATCACAAAGTCAACACTGAAACAATAGGATTAGTCCAGTTAGGTTTTGGAAACCATCAAGCATGGAGACTGTGAAGTCTACCTGGATGACCTGATGCAGTGCTTAATTAAACTTGGAATTAATATATTTCTCTTTGTATCTCCTTCAGCCATAACCAGACAATTTAGAACAATTTGTTGAGGTTTAATTCCAGTAAACAAGTACCATGCAGCTGCTCACTCACTCCCCCAGCAATGGGATTGAGGAGAGAATCAGAATGGTAAAAGCAGGAAAACTCATTGGTGTGGATAAAGACAGCTTAATACTGAGAGCAAAAACAGTGTAAACAAAACAAGGAATTAATTCATTTACCACTTCCATGGGCAGGCAGGTGTTCAGCCATCCCTGGGAGACCAGGGCTCCTTCAAACATAACAGTGATTGGGAAGACAAATGTCATCTCTCCAAATGTCTCCCCACTTCTTCCCACCACTTTATACAGTGAGCATGATGTCTCATTGTCTGGAATATTCCTTCCCTCAGTCTGGGTCACCTGTCCCGGCTTTATCTCCCATGCACCCCCAACTTCCTTGCCAGCCTGGTGGTGCAAAAAACAAAGACCTTGGATCTGTGAAAGAATTGCTCAGAAATAAGAAAAGAAAATCTCTATATTATCAACCCTGTGCTCAGCACAAATCCAAAGAACAACTCCATGCCAGATACTGTGATGACAATTGACTCTACCCTAGCCAACACCAGCATGCCAATCTGTCTTTTTCCTGTCCTGCACATCTCTAAAGAACCTGGCTCACTCCTCTGTTTAGGCTTTAGGGTGCTTGCTCAGCTGGCCTCTCCAGGACAAACAATAAAAACTGCTCACAGGCTTCAATCCCTGACTATTGTGGTGGCTCTTTGCTGAATTTACTGCAGCCTGTAGATGTTTTTCATGCAAGGCCAAAACATGGATATTTTATTCTAGATGCAATGTACAGACTATCAAGTAAAGGTTAATAACCACTCTCCAAAATCCAGTGGCTGCACTCCGGTTAATATTGTATGTATGCTTTTAGTCTTCAGTATTCTTTTCTACTAACTGAATTCCTGCAGTAATGTGGGAATGCCTTTTCAAAACTTGCAAAAATTAATTGATTTAATCTGGAACTTAGTTTGTAGGATCTTTGTAATGATATAATTTATTGACACTAGCCAGATGACAGGCACCAACAAGGCTGCTCACTCACTCCCCTCCACAAACTGGACAGAAGAGAGAAAACTTAATGAAGGGTTCTAAACTGAGATAAGGACCAGGACAGAGGTCACTCATCAAATACCATCACAGGCAAAACAGGCTCACCTTAGAGATATGCACTGAATTTATTACACTAAGAAAATCAGAGCAGGATAATAAGAAGTAAAATAAACCCTTAAATACATCTTCCCACCTCCCCCTCCCCCTTCTTTCCAGCTCTACTTTCTACCCCAGTGGTGCAAGGAGACAAGGAATGGGAGTTACTGTCAGTTCATCACCTGTGGCTTCTCCCACTGTTCAGGGTGAGGAGTTGTTCCCCTGCTGCACTATGGGGTTCCTCTCACAGGAGGTAGTTCTCCAAGAACTCCAGTCCCACAAGCAACAATCCTCCCCACACTGCTGCAGCATGAGTCACTCTTCTGGAGAGTCTTGGATGTATTCTTCCAGTGTGGGTCCCCCCACAGGGTCACAAGTCCTGCCATGAAACCCTGCTCCAGCATGGGTTTCCCATGGGTTTACAGATCCTCTCACAGCATCCACCCACACCAGCATGGGGCTCCTCCACAGGCTGTGGGTGGATTTCTGCATCCCTGTGGACCTCCATGGGCTGTAGGGGCAGAGCTGCCCCTACACATGGTCTGCCCTACAGGCTGCAGGGGAATATCAGTTCCAGTGTTGGAAGCACCTCCTCCACTGAGAGATTTCTGGAGAGTTCTCTCTCTCATGTGTTCTCACTCTGCTCTTCTGTGGTCACAGTTACAACTGTACAAGGACTGTTTTTCTTTCCTCTTAAATATGTGATCACAGAGCCATTACTACCGTTTCTAATTGGCCCAGCCTCGGCCAACAGCACATCCATCTTTGGAGCCCCCAGGGATTGGCTCTGCCAACATGGGGGAAGCTTCTGGCAGAGTCTCACAGAAGCCACTCCTGTAGCTCCCTGCTACCAAAACCAGGCCATGCAAAACCAATACAAAAGAGAACATTTTTACATGCATTTATATTTTTGCATAATTTCCTCTCATTCTGGATATACAGGGCATCCATCTGTTTAGTCCATGGTCATGACACTTCAGCTTTGCTTTGAGTTCACTGTTTATATACATAACTTTTTCTTACTCGTAATCATTAGAAATTAGGAACTGCTTTTTTGGCCTTATACTTTCCAATCAACTTGGCCAGGTCTGTATATATACTAACAGTTTCTGATCATACATTCCCATCAGCTGCACTACATGGTTATTGTAAGAAATAAATGAACTGGAAAGAAGTTAAATCTGCAATCCTAATAGCACACAAGTGGCTCATGAAAAATCTATAGTTTCATATAAAAAGTTTCATTTTCCCTTGGTTCTACAGAAATCAGGAATAAATCAGATTGTAGTTCCCAAGAATACTGCAGTCAAAAGAAAAGATGAACTAGAATCAGATGGGTGGAGATAAGAGTGATGCTGGAGCAGTGGAAGGTAAGCTGATCTTTCCTTCTCCCAGTAGTGTCAATTTGTGAGATTAACTTTGCTGTCTTATGAACCTTCATAATCAGAATGGGGTAAGAATCTGCTTGTGGTGGAAAGACAAAGAAGAAATTTACTGTCATGAATTATCTTTTCATCCTCCTAATTAATGTCAATTGAATTGGAGGGTACAGAAAGATAGAATCTCTGATAATGTGAGGGGCCCACCTAGACACAAAGAAATTTCCATCTTCTTTTGCTAAAGAGGTCTTGAGCTCATCAGCTCAATCTCCAGGACCGTGGTCATCAAGGACTACAACCATGTGCACTATCAGCAAAATGTCAGCTCTTGGTATTGAATACCCAAAGTCAGGGAGATTGCTTAGGATATGATTGTTGAGAACTGTTTTGTGTGTGTAGTGTTAGGGATCAGTCATGTATGAGAACTAGCCACTAACATACCCAGTAAATGAACTGAACAACATTATGTTTTAAAGTTTGAAATTGGTTTAATTTGTCAGTTTTCTAAACAAGGAGCAGCCTCTGATACACAGACATACACGTAAACATGTATGTTCAGATGCAACTCACTTTTCATCCCCTGATTTCAGTGAGTAGTGAATGAGAACAATGCAAGAAAATTAAAAATGCTTTCAATATTACTTCAAAATATTCAAAAAGTGAGCAGTTCTACTGCTTTAGAAAGTAGGTAGGCCAATTTAAATGGTGATGACAGTGGCTAGGTGTAATCAAATAATAAAAATCTCCCTTCACAGAGTTATGTAAGAGTCAGACTGTTCAACATCAGTCTTTCTGGATCTACAACCCAGTACAAAACCTTATCCTCCATAGTCTATTAATCAAGAGTTTTGACTGGGAAAAAATAAAATGCAAGGACTGAAAACTAAAAAACCTTGAAAACTACAAAAGACTTTCATGCTCATTCAAAAAGCCAAAAATGCTGCCTTTGCAGCTACTGCAGATTTTACCTTATTGGGAGCTGCAAAATGATCTTGAGCCTCAAAGATATCTCTTCTATCAGTAATTGTAGAACAAATTGTTACGAGTGCTAAGAGAAGTTTGTTAATTTCATTTTGCAAAATACTTTTACTAGTTTTGCTGTATCAGCTTCACCTTATTTCCACAAACTGTGCTGAAAGAAGTATTTGTCCCCCTCCCAGAGGTATCACAAAGAAAATCTAAACAATTTTACAAAGCATTATTATGTTATAAGGAGAAAAGAAGCAGGGACAAATTGGTTGAAAAAAACTTTAGAGACTGGAAAAAAGGAAAAAACAAGATGGGACTGAATGGTGTGGAAGAGAAATTCAACAGGAAATAATTTTTAATTCTATTCATATAATTGTGGTTTTTTTAAAGAAATTGGGAAAAAATATTTGGAAGCAGAAAGAAAACATTTTTGTGTCTAAAGCAGCAATTCATTGTCAGTAAAAAAATTGAATAGAAAATTCACTAGTTAAGACTTAAATTTCATATGCTATATTTGTAAATCCCTACAAGTTTTGGAAGCATGCTCCTGGAACCTATTCACACAAAAATGTAATTGTTTTAGAACAAATTTATTTACTGGAATTATTAAATACAGTAGATGTTTCTTGACATTTCCTTTTTTTCAATGAACACAGCAATAAATAGTACAATTTTGGGGTCATTCTAGAAAAAAAATCAATCAAGAGAATGAAGTACAGAACTAGTTTAAAAATCACCCTATAATAAAAAAAATTCCTTTAATTCTGAAAGAGACACAGGGCTGTTGAAATGTTATACTTGGACCTAAAATTCTTTAAAAACTGAAAAAAAAATGCATACAATAATTTTATAGGGGAGTATTTTTAATATCTTTATTTTTCTCTAAATATATCTTTAAAATATAATCACTTATTCCCCATTCAGTTTAATGGACAATGTGGGCAGAAAAATAGTACTGGATTAAATGAATACTCATAATTAGCTTTAACACTTAGGGTCTTATTTGTTGATAGATGGGAGGTCAGCTTTGGTTTTGGTGCCACATAGAACTTTTCCGGAAATCTAGCTGTAAATGTATTATTCTAATTAAAACCACAAATGTGTTACTTTGAATTTCCAGCAAATCTGTGATGTGAAAACTGTGTTTTTTGATATAACATTATACTTAGTCTTGTAAGGTTTAAACTTTCCAGTTATCAGCGGTGCTATGTAAGGAGGTGTCCTGTGTCCAAAGCAGTGATAATACAAGGATGTTTTCAGTACTGCTGAACAGTGCTTTCACAGACTCAAGGCCCTTTCTGCCTCATACCAACCCACCAGCAAGGAGGCTGAGGTCCCACAAGAAGTTGGGAGAGATCTCATGCAATGCTTCTCATGGACAAATAGACTGTTAAACAGCTTATTCTCTCTCTTACTTATAACATACTTAAAAAATAAAAAAACCAAAAACGGATAGCACTGGAGAGCATAATATAAAGATTTGGAGGAAAAAGCTGCATGTCTATGTCCAAAAAGATTTTTTTGTTTGTTTTTGGTATATGGTTCATAAAGAGTAAAATAAAACTTCATTCACTTAAAGAAGCCAAATAATGCCCACCCAAATCACCATGGATGAATTTCAAGATTCCAGACTTACCAGGTGAACCTTAAAACATTCACTTATGTTAGCTAACCTTTGTGTTTTTCTGGCACAATCAATGATCACATTCAGTGTATTAGTGAAGATTTAGGAAATCTGCAAGCCCATACAGCCTGGTTGTGGTTTTCTTATAATGAATGCGTTCTGGATTATCATATTGAAAATAGATTTTTTATTTAAGATGTT
This sequence comes from Aegithalos caudatus, assembly GCA_013389925.1. Lineage (NCBI taxonomy): Eukaryota > Metazoa > Chordata > Aves > Passeriformes > Aegithalidae > Aegithalos > Aegithalos caudatus. The sequence goes on from WEIU01012068.1 coordinate 13,937, forward strand.
TTTTAATATTTCAAAATCAAGTAGAATTCTAGAATTCCCATTTACTATTTAGTATCCCAAAATGTTTTGAGATTTTGGCTTGGATGTTTCTCTATATGATTATTAGTATTAGTATTAAGCTTAGGCATTTGGAGGTTTGTCTTTTTCAGACACAGACATATCCTCCACATTTTTATGCAAATTCCAGACTTGTTTTAAATTTCAAAAGTAGCTTTCACTGAAGTCTTAGCCCACAACAGTTAAACAACTTTCCTGATAGAGTCATATGACATATCCCATGATATTTTGATATTTGATATTTGAATTACAGAGTGTAATCCACTCATGAAGTCTAGCTAGACAAGAGAGGATGAGGCAACCACATTCAATTTTGAAGCTTATGTTCACATTTCTTACTAGCTTCAAGGTATTTTCAGAGAAATGTTCTGAAGTTTTGACTGATGACCATCTTTGTTCTTTTCCTTGCTGTGATACAAAGAAACTTTCACTTATTAAAACTATTCATTCCCTGAAGAAAAAAATACACATAAAAGCTAAAATAAAAATGAAACAACAACAACAACAACAAAACAATAAATAAATGCCTTACTAACAAAAGACTTCTTTGCAGTTGCCTGCAGAATGTGAAGCATCTCCATGAGGAACTGAGAAACTTACTCGCCTGTTGTTCTACTATTCTGCAGGCAAGATCTGTTTCTTCATTCTTCTCTTCTTAAAAATGGAGTGGAGTTTGATGTGTTCATTACATTTTTAAAATAATCTTGCTTCAGTATATTGTTGCTAAGAACATGACAAAGAACATATCAGTAGTAGTGTTTAATAAATTGATGAAACTAATAACAATACCAAAATGATGAAAATAAGTACAGGATATTACAAAAGTCATGGTGCACTGTACTAGTGACAAATCCTCTACCCAAATAAACTAAAATATTTAGGTAGAGTATGAAGGGAAACCCCCCTCATCCCAAAATAACCCCCACTTTATATACATTACAAACAAAGCATTTTTTTCTTTTTTTTCAACTAAAATTTCTCCCTCTTTTCTTTAAGGCAGGAGGAAATTAATGGCATTAATTAAATAGATGAAAAAATTCATTACTATAAATTGGGATATGTCAAGCAAACAAAAAGTAAGATCATTACAGCAGTTTGTATCAGATCAGTATATTCTGTTGGGCTGCTAAGTCTAGAATCATAATGACTTATCTTTGTTTCATACAGGCATCATCTTGACTGATTACTTTAAAAATATAGTGACTTCAGTGGTGAAAGCAGATGTAGATTTAGTGTTGCAATATCTAGCATTTAAAAGCTGTACCCAGTGAAATCCTTCTTAATTATTCAATGCTGCAATAAAGATAATGAATTGTAGTTACTTGGGGAATGAACCATCTTTGTCAAGAGATAAAAGATAGTCATATTCTATAGTTTTGAGTTGAAAAATAAAAGGATGAATTAGGCATTTATCATAGATCTTTTGTCAAACAAATATGCCCGTATTCCTGCTAAACTAAACTAAACTAAAAATATTGACATGTCTGAAGTGCCCGGAGAGCAATTTTCCATGTTGGGAGGAACTGGAATTAGGAAGGACAGTCCAGAATTGGATAGGTAAAAGATGGAAGTTCTTCTAAGTCATATCTTCTCAGATGTGAGGTCAGGTCATGGGGAAAAGTACTTTCCAGAAATCAAATGGAGAAGGATTGTATACATCAGTAATTTAAATATATGGCCCGATTACCAAATATATTATCAATAATTTGTTTTCATCTCTCATTTACTCAGATTTTGCTATGATCTGAAACCTGCAGTTCTGGATGAGTAGCTGCAGAATCGAGCAGAACCTGTGCATGCCATCACCGGTAGTAGATATGCTGGTGTCAATCTTAGTGATGGAAACGTAATTATATCAGTACTTTAAGTGCACCAGGAGCTGCAGATCAGCCTTTTGTTAGAAAGTTAAACCTAATGCCTCAGATCCAATTAAATCCATTTGGGGGCTGGTTACAAATTGTGTTCCCCAGAGCTCAGTACTGTGGCCAGTCCAGTTCAATATCTTTATCAATGGTCTGGACGAGGAGATTGAGTGCACCTTTAGTCAGTTTGCATACAACAAACTGAGTGGGAGTGTTGATCTGCTGGAGGGCAGGAAGGCTCTGCAGAGGGATCTGGACAGGCTGGAATGATGGTCAATGGCTACCAGTAATAGGTTTAAGAACACCAACCTGGGTCCTGCAGCTGGGTCACACAAGCATTACAGCCTGGTGCCAGACAAGATAATGTTAGATCAATGACGGACTTTTTCATTCATAGCTGCAGCTATGGTTCATCCAACCTAAACAAATAACACTTTTGGTGTATAATGATTACAGCTGCAGGTTAATGCTGTTTGTTAGAAATATTCTATGAGCAGGAATGTCTTTGCCCCCTCATGCTTCCTGTCTTAAGTAGCTCTATTTGTACTAAATGGTGAAAATGATTAGTGTTTGCTTTAATCCACTGTGACAAGAATCATGGGGAGTAAGTATTTTTTTTGTGATTTGTTGTTAGACTACATAAAGCATATTGCTTCCTGCTCGTAGAATATTTCTAATAAATATGCTTCTTGAAAAGTATGACCACCAAACTTGATAAAAATATTGTACTTGGTGGCACATAGATGTTGGTAAGCTGTAATGAATAAGAAATCTTTCACCTCTTTGGTGTGTCTCCTTTATTATCATGGTTTCAAAAAGGAATGACAAAAGGCTACTTCATCAAAAGAGTACAGAATTTTTTAAGAAAACAAAAACTAGATTAAAAAATAACAATCTAATACTGCATTTTAAAACTGAAAAATACGTTTGCATTTTTAAGGTAATTTGCTTAAAGCATGCCCTGGGTGTTGCAAACTTCTTTCATATGAATGTTTTAACAATTCTGCTTCAGCAAAAATAATTTAACAGCAAATTTTTGAAACATTAAAAATATATTGATAGACAATACATAGGATGATTCTATTAAGTTAGAATATATTTTGCAACTTTTATATCTTTACACTGAGTACATTTAAGCATAACAATCTGTGTGGCTGAAGAGTTTATGGCACAATCTTTTCTCTAGAACCATCCTCAGCTCTCCCATTTGAATACTTTCTCTCATATTAAACAAACAAACAAACAAACAAACAAACAAACAAACAAACAACCTAAAATGGCTCATAGGATGGCCATTACACTTTGTTTATCCTGATAAATTAATCCTAATAAAAGGGTAGAAAGTATGTTGAGATTTAAGTGTGAACAAGTGATGTAAACTATACATGAAGCCTCACTCCACAGTCACTTAAACTTCCAATTATATTTCGCATGTGGAAGAGCAAGATCCCTGAATTGCTTCAATAGATTTAGAATAGCTTTCTCCACCTGAGAAGCTGCATTCCAGTTACAGGGAAATTGTGCTCTGACCCAAGAAATCTTTCCCTTATAATGAAAAATTATCAGCTATCAGATTATTATTGGGAATACTAAGGTTTTTTTTCTTACCTTCTCTTTTCTGACTGGCAGATGAGAGAGACATTGCCATTACTTACAGAAAGAAAATAGAGAATTTTCTGTTGTGATTACCAGTAATTAAATCAGTCATGAGGAAAAATGGGGTCAAAAATACTTCAGACTTTAGCAGATTTGTAGTCTGCCTTTTTGGGACTTAGATGGTGAATGCAAAATATGAAAGTCTCTTCTCTTGTTTTAACCCCTTTTTGATTTTCTTATAATAACCATAATCCTTCTGTATATCTGTGTCCAAATTCAGGGGATACTTAATAGGACCCAGTTTCCTATTAATTATCTATATAACTAGTGGGAAAAAAAAAAAAAAATGTGTGCATTATCTTGACTTTGGCGATCATTATTATCCTCAGAAAGTAATTTTTACATTTGCAGTCAGGTCTACTGTGGATTTTATTCCTTCTACTTTTCTTGAGACAAAAGTCTTCAGTTTTGCTGGAATAAGGGTCACAGGATCAAGAAGTCACTGTTATCCCTCTTAATGAAAAAATAGAGAATTCATAAATTTCTGCACTGGAAAAGAAGGAAAACCTTTTCTGAAAGCAAACCTGAGTTTCTAACAGCTCTAACAGATATGTGCTGATGATCAGTGGAATAATAATTGTACCATAGATCCAAATTTTCAAACATCAATAGATACTGAGAACTGGATGCAGATTCTGCATCAGTGTCTAATGTAAACCTCAGATTGATTTAAGAGCAGAGAGTTGATATTTCTTTTCCTTATCACAGCCTTGAAGCAACAACCATGGCATGGGTGTCAGGAACTCTTAGACATACTGCTTCAAGATCTCAGGTCCTTCATATTTCTTTTGCTTATGATTTGCCAATTATGTCAATCACTTCTTAATCTTTTGATTTGTCATCAATACAAATATCTCTTTAAAGAATGATTTGTTGTACTTACTAAAAAGATCTTCTGGTAGGTTCTATAATAGAAGGGGAAACCAAACAACATAAATTGGCTGAAACATCCAATTTCCAGATTTTTTCTTAGCTACACTTCTTTAGTCTGCCAACAAAAATTCACTTTATAGTAGAGAAAAAGAAGGAAAAATCATTGGTTACATAGTGAAATACACTGTTATATAGATTTACCCTGTAATGTCAATTCTGTGGCCTCTGCTGAAAAGACTACTTCTAAGAAGATTATGATTTTTTCTAATTAAAGAAAATAATTGATCTGTGAAATGTGTTCATTAAATAGGGAATCAATTATCTTCAAATTAGTTATCTAATTCAATACTATTGTCATTATCTGTTGTCAGTATCTCAATATGTCTTTGAGAACAATGAGGTTTAATCTCAAATCCTGTATGACATAACCTAGTTCCACTATGTTTTAAAAAATGTTTCTCTTCAATACCAATTTTTTTAAGAAATAAACCTCATATATTCTAACTCTCAGAAAGACTTCAGCATAGGATTGTCCTGTGTGATCATTAAATTTTAGATGGAACAAGTCAATATTCCCTACAGGACTTAATTACAATTGCTCTGTCTGAGGACAAGAACATTCTATGGTTATTTGACAGTATTATGCAAATAACAGGGAGTATATAGA
>WEIU01012073.1:0-11951 GCA_013389925.1 Aegithalos caudatus
TTCTTAATTGTGTAATATTCATATACAATTAATACAATTTTATTAAATATTTTATTAATAAAACGTTATTAACAACAGAATATTATTATAATAACTTAAAACAATATTAATATTAATTAAACAATAATAAATTCTATATTTTAATAATAATATTTATTTGCATTATTTTATTAGTTTATTAAACTTCTTAATCCGCTCGCCAGGTTCCTACAAATTACGTTTCCACCCTAAATTAGGATACAAACGGCTCCCCAGCAATGCTGACACACCCACACAGACTCTCTTTGCAGCACTGAAGGGCTGGGACTAACCTGAAAATTCCTGTGAGGACACCCAAATCCCAAACACGCAGGTGCTCAAACCCCCTTGGCCCCCAACACCGATGGGGATGATCCCACCTGGCATGGAGGGGTCTCTTGGGAAGGATTCTGGGTGGGAATTTGCCACAGCAGTGAAATGTGGGAATGTGTCATGGGTGGGAAGAGCTGTAGAGGTGGCAGCATCTGCTTTGATGGCGTTTAATAAAGCAAATTTTGCTTCAGATTTTAAAGCCTGACATGGAGCATCTCAATTACCTAAAATGTTCAATAACATTTTTTTACTTAGGGCATTTTCCTTCTCTGGAAGCAAAGGCTTGTATTTTTATAACGCATTTAGAAAGAAGATATTTCTGGCCAATTCCTTACATGGAGCCAAGATGGAGTAAAAAAGTACACAATCTTTCCCTCTCCTACACAGGGAAAAAATATTCACAGGCAAAAAGGAAAAAAAGAAAAATTTAAAAAAGCCACTATGAGGGAGCTGGAAAAGAACCAGAGATTTGGGATGTGGGAAGGAAGATGGGAGAGCTGTGAGTGCTCCAGTTGGCAAGGATGGAATGGGAGTCAGGCACAACAGCCCTCCCTGGACCACTCTGCACAAAATCCCCAAATCCTTTTCACATGTAGGGCAACAGAAAGTCGCTTCCCAATAGAGCATGAGTCAGAAAGGAGGACAAAAATTCACATGATTTTACAGGACAAGGAATTCGGGCATCATCCCCCTTCCTCCAGCAGCTCTCTCCCCTCTCCGTGGCTCTTTTCCACCTCACAAATCACCACCCCCACGACATGAAAAGGAGCCCGAAAGCGAAACCCTGCCTGAATTAAAATCACAGTCGCTTCAAATTAGATCCACCTAGTAACTCTTGGCTTAGAAACTCCTAAATAACTGGAGCGGAAAGCTTCAACTCCTAAATAAGTGGCCTGGATTTCAAAGGCACCAGCACCCAGCTGCTCCGAGGGAGGTCAGCTGGAAGAAGCACTTCTATTTATAAGACACTTGCACCCCGAGGAGAGGGCGGGGAGCAGGACAGCACTAGGTGCACTCAGAGGATTATTTTTTCCCCCTCCCAAATCGTGCTATGCAAAATCCCAGCTCCCTAAAAATAGCACCTGGACTGGTAAATAAGATGTTGCTCGCAGCTGCTGTGAAAAGAGCCCCAAGGGGTGCTTAGCTCGGCGATTTTTTTGGGGGGAAATCGAGTCACTGATGCGGCCTGAATGTTGTCAGGAAGAGGTGTCAGCTTCTTGAGGGCCACCGCAGGCACAGTGTGACAAGGGACAGCCAGAGATGATGTCCCACAGCCTCAGTGGGATGGAGGGTGGAGGGAGGAATCAGCCAGCCAGGGTGGGTTGCAGGTGCTGCCATACATACCCCAACCAGGAATGGGCAGATATTTCATAAATGGGAAGGGACAGGGGTATAAATGTAATGCCAGGGTTTGAAATATGCAAGTCCTGGTGGTAGATGGGGGAAAAAAAGGCCTTGAGCATCCAAGGGATGAATGCAGCAGGTCCAGAGAGGCAGGAGAGGGAAATACAAAAAGGGAAAGTCTGGGAGAGAAGGGGGAAGACCCCATTTCTGTGAGAGTAGGATTCCCACCTCTTAAGGGGTTTACAGTCTTCAGAAACATCAAAACTAAAACCTCTCAATTCCCTCTTTTGTTCCCCTGCTGCTCCAACGTCAAACTCACCTAGCAACCCATCCTGAACAGTGGCATTAGGCTCTGGATGCATCCCAAAATAACAACTCCAGACTTCATTCTCCATCCCCTTTGGAAGAACCTACTGGTCACCAGCCAGCCTTCCCTGACATCCTCCCCCTGGCATCAAAATGCCAGCACCAGCAGCAATTGCTCTGGCGAGCCCCAACTCTGACTAAGCCATGATTCACCCTCCTCTTTTGATGTCTTTTTTTTTTTTTTTTTTTTTTAAATAATTTATTTATTTGATTCCCTCTAAAGGAAACTCGGAAGGGAAGGACCAGTCACGTTCTTGCCTACATTCAGTGCAACACGCATCCTCTCCTTTGGACATGGCACGGGGGTGCAGGGATGGGGGAGGTGCCTGGTGGGATCTGAATCACACATCCAGGAATTCTTTGCATGGTTTGGAATTTGGAGAGGGTGGCTGGGAGCTGTGTGTACATCACTGTTTGTGGATGCAGCCACACATGTGCTCCATTCATGTTAGGGCAGCTTCATCTGCAGCAGGTTCCAGTACGGCCTGGAAGAAAAATTTATTCCTCTGGGCTGATCAAGGGGCATTTGGATAGTTTTCAGGGAAAAGAAGAAAAGGAGAAAAAAAAAAAAAANNAAAAAAAAAAAAAAAAAAAAAAAAAAAAAAAAAAAGTGGGATACTGACGAAGCCAAGAAATTTGTCTACAATATTTTTCGGGGAATTAGATGCTCAGAATGGTCAGGAAGTAAAGCAAGTGGTTGACCCGTCCTCTTACCAGCTGGATGCTGTGTAGTTTCCACTGCTGATGGCGTTTTCTTTGGAAGGACTTGAAAAAAAGCTGCTACGGGTCAGACTCGTGGCGGGGAGGGTGATAAATGTCTGATTTTTATCAGGCTGATAAAAATGTTTGGATTTGGAGTGGCAGCTGGAGTTCACGGTCCTTTGTGCCTGCAGTTTTCAATTGCCTCCCTCGCCCCTCGCAGGTATTTCAGTTACAGGAATAAATAAACAAGGAGAGAAGTGTGAACTGGACCTGCATCACCAGAACATCACCGCTCCCTCTCCCTCATCTCGCCCAGCTCCCGATGCCCGGGAGGTAAAACTAACAGCTCCTGATGTGTCCCTGTAAAGGATCGGGGTGTTTCTGCCGTGGAAAAGAGGCTTTGTTTTGTTTTGTTTTGTTTTTTATTTCCCCTCCTCTAAAGTTGTGTTTTCCTTCCTCATTTCTCGCCTCTCTCCCTGTCCTTGCAGTCTAACACTGCTTTTCCTCCTCCTGCCGCATCGGCCCCGCTGCCGGGTAAAGGGGAGCAGAAACCGAACAAAACCATCTCCTCACGACATTATTTTCCTACAAAAAGGGATTAAGGGACGTTGCTCAGTACGGGATTTACAGACTGAAACCAGGGGAGAGCTCCTGGTCCCTGTGCAGCGGTGATGGCTGAGCCCTGCCCGGGGTGCAGGATCCAGGCAGGGCAGGGAACATCGTGTGCCCTCCTTTCACCCACCAGTGCAGACACGCGTTCTCCTGGCTGCGGACAAGCCGTGCAGTTTTTCAGCCTGTTACACCCTCTAATTGCACCTGATGTGTTCATGAAACTCCTTCTTTGGCCGCTTGTAAGAAATTCCGATCATTTCCGACAGCAGCCGGGCGCTGGGATACCGCTGGAGCAAGACCTGGGCTGCCGCACGCCTGCCTGGGGGTGCAGCTTTGCTTAAAAATAGCCACGAGCAGAGAAAAGGGGGAAATTCAACGGGGTTCAGCTTCTGACATTGAGAAACCAGGGCTGAGCCCCAGAGGGGGAAATCCCCACAGAGGCAACAGGGCATTGCTCACCCCGCGGTATCAGCCCCAGTCAAACACTGCACCCAGGGCTGACCTTGCTTTCCTGGCAGCCCGGGGACAGGAAAAGCCCGAAGGGGTTGCAGAAATGCAGAATTCAGGGGTTGCAGAAATGCAGAACTCAGGGGTTGCAGAAATGCAGATTTCAGGGGTTGCAGAAATGCAGATCTCAGGGGTTGCAGAAATGCAGATTTCAGGGGTTGCAGAAATGCAGAATTCAGGAGTTGCAGAAATGCAGAACTCAGGGGTTGCAGAAATGCAGAACTCAGGAGTTGCAGAAATGCAGAATTCAGGGGTTGCAGAAATGCAGAATTCAGGGGTTGCAGAAATGCAGATTTCAGCCTCATCCAGCTGACTTTAGCTTGGGCACATGCTGCTTTTGCTCAGCCCTCTGCTCTGAGTTCCCCGTGTGTTTTCACTGTCACACTCAGAGCCATGCAGGAATTCTTTCAAGGAAGGAAATTCTTCCTGAAGTCAACACTCTGCAAAGTTTGTTTATTTCTTTGTTTTCTTTTAATGTATAACTCTTCAGGCAAGAGGACAAGGGTTCAAACCTTATTTCTTTTGAGTGGTCGGATTTGTGCCCTAACTAGAGGTCTTTGGTTAAAATTGGCTGAGTAAAAGGGTAGCAGGAAAGGAAATGGGAGAGCTGTAAATGCAATGCCTGGCTTTGATGAATATGGGGAAGAAGGAAGAATGAAAGCCTGGATTCAGTCAAATTAAAAGCAAAATCATTCAAGGTTTCCTCCACTATCCTCAGAGATGTGACAGCCTCCAAATGTTTCTTGGGAACACCCAGTAAACCCCAAGACCAAAACTGGGAAGGTGGGCAATGGATGTCCATTAGCCAGGATTGATGACCCCAAAGGAGCCTCCCAGACAGAGGTTCATATTTAAGAAAAGATGTTTATTTGTAATTTTCAAAAACAATTATATTCTGTAATTCTCAAAAAGAAAATTTTGGAGATAACATTCTGAAGCTGCAAACATCCATTAAAAAGCAGGGACATTTCTCAAAGCTGGCAAGTCTGCTCAGAAACAGGTCCAGGAGGATTGAGCAACGTCCTGTGAAAGTGCCTGACCTTACAAGACTAATGCAAAACAAAACTCACCCCATAACTGGGCTAAATCATAAACTTAATTGACTCCATAGGTTGCAGAGAGGGTAGATTTAGGGTAGATATTATGAAGAAATTCTTTAGTGTGAGGGTGGTGAGGCCCTGGCACTGGTTGAGCAAAGAAGTTGTGGCTGCCCCATCCCTGCAAGTGTCCAAGGTTGGACAGGGCTTGAAGCAACCTATTTTTGTGGAAGGTGTCCCTGCCCATGGCAGGGGTTGGAATTGAATGATCTTTAAGGTCACTTCCAACCCAGGCCATTCTGTGATTCTATGAAACATGGGTTTCTAAAAGTAGTTAGAGGGTAATTAAATGGCAAGAGTCTGGGATATTATACTGGTTCTCCTTGAAATAAAACCTGGCTGCAGAAGTTCAGGCTTGCTCCCAAATAGCAAGGGTCAAAGGGTGAAGATCAGTCAGAGAGCCACAATTCAAGATTTGGCATTGTCAGAGCTTCTGAAAAGACAATATTCATGTTAGCCTGACACTGGGTTAAGCCTTCTACTCCCAGGTACTTTTAATTACGTGAAAGAAACACTTCCCTGTTTGCCCTGTTATTTTAAGGAGTGAAATTCCCCACTGAAAATCCTGGGATTGCTTTAGGGTGTAAATTCACAGGATGTTGAACTTGGCTTTAGGTTACCTCATCCCTAATCAAGAGGCCACAACCATCTGCAGTGATCCAGCAGAAAAATCTTGCTGCTCTGAGAGAAAAGTGTGTTTACAGGGCTACTCTGTCCCCACTGCCAGATCAGACATTCCCTGTCCTGCTGCTGCCAGCAGAACTTGGCATGTGTTACCACAGTGCCTTCTCCGGGAAAATCAGCAGAATTACAGCCATTTACTCACACCTGAACCAGACCTAATTTAGGATTTTCGTGTTTTAACCCTGTCTGGGAGCTCAGCTGCACTCGCTCGCTCCCCCACAGTGGGATGGGGGACAGAACTGGAGGGTAAAAGTGAGAAAACTCATGGGTTGAGGTACAAACAGTTTAATGGGTAAAGCAAAAGCCACGTGCACAAGCAAAGCAGAACAAGGAATTAATTCCCCACTCCCCACAGATGTCCAGTGATCCCCAGGAAAGCAGGGCTCCATCACATGTAGTGGTGGCTTGGGAAGGCAAACACCATCACACCAAATGTCCCCCCCTTTCCTAAACGTGGCAAAATGTGTTATGGAATATTTTTGGCCAGTTTGGTGTCAGCTGTCCTTGCTCTGTCCCCTCCCAACTCCTTGTGTCCCCCCAGCCTCCTCACTGGTGGGATGAGAAGCAGAAAAGCCTTGACTATGTAAGCCCTGCTCAACAAACCCAAAAACATCACTATATTATCAACACTGTTCTGCTCACAAGTCAGAAACACAGCCCCAGAGCAGCTACTCTGAAGAAAATCAACTTGTCCCAGCCCAAACCAACCCAGTGCTGCAAAGCCATGCAGCCTTTTGGAGACCTGATGGGAAGAACACAGAATTCCAGCCCTCCTGTACGCACAGATGGTTACAGGATTTATTTTCATGGAGGTGCCCGATGGCTGAAGGTGATTGTGCTGAGGAGGAACTCAACTCCCAGCCCGGTGATGCACGTGGGATGCAGCTCTCCAGGTCCCCTGCCTGCAGGCACTTAGTGCTGGATGTGAAACCCCCCACGGATGATGAGCCTGTTCAGCCCATTTACGGTGGAGGATGATCACCCTCCGGAAATCACAGCCTGTCATTATCCCATGGACTTTGCTATTGAACTGTTTCCTAACTTCTCATTACCACCCACCTTTCATTAAGAGCCTGGATCGTTATCTCATCATTGCAGGTTATTAAATCAAACAATGGCAAAGGCTGTGGCCTTTCTGGGGCTGACTCACCTCATTATGTAACAAGCCCGGGCCAGCGACAACCTCAGCATCGTCATGGTGACAGAGAAGCATCTAAAAAAGTGGTAGGTAATGATGTGGTGAAGCCAGATACCCCAGAGATGCTGGGGAGTCTCTTCAAAGTAATGCAAAGAACCTAAAACGCAAAGCTCTGGGGGAGAACATGTGGTGGTTTGTATTTTTCATGATCAAGGAGGACGTGCTTGTAGGCAGCAGCGGGCAGCAGATTAATCACAGCCTAGGAGAAAGGGTATTTTTTTTTATCTCAGGTCTCAACCCCCGCTGATAATCAGTTTGGCTGCTGATACAGGGGCTTTTGAAGCAGCATCCCAGAAGGATCTGCATTGCCTGGGAGGCTGAGATGGAAAGGTTCCCCTGAGGGATGCTGAGCAGGGAGGAGGCGTTGAAGCTCTCAGCTGCTGCTGTTCTGCCTCCATCCACAGCAAAGCTGTGGGTAGAGTTTGGGAAGGATTTATGTAATTTTGGGGTGTCTACAAGGAACTGGTCACCTTTGACCACTTCTACTACCTGTGGAGAGAAATGGGCACTCACTTGGCACAGAGAACAATTCAGCTGCCCTGCTGTGGGTGCTGACTGCAAACCAGGATGAGATGTGTCCTGGAAGAGTCTGTGTCCTCTGAACATGGACAGAACCTCAGAGCTATGCCCAAAACCACTCCATGCACATCTCAGTGCTGTCCAGCATGAAGTGACCCAACTCACAAGTCCTTGTCCAGTCCAGGGTCCCATGCAGGGAGGAAGAGCAGAGCTTTGGTGAGGAGCTGCATTTCAAAATCGTGTACGTGCCGAGCATCTTCCCACCCACGCCTCACCTTTGTAAGCACGTCTGCCCCATGGACAACCTGCTCATCCCTGCTTCTTCACAGGGCTGGGATAATCCAGACAATGGTTGCCCAACAGTGGCCCACACACCTCAGCTCTGGCCAAGAAGAATCACTTTGGGGACCAGCACAATTCCTGGGGTTGAGCTGTTCCCTGGATCCATCATCCCAAGGGCTCCTCTCTCCATTCAGCTGGTAGGAACCACAAGGGATCCAGAGGTGAGATTTAAGTGTCCCACTTTTCCAGAGTGTTGCCATGTGCTTTTAAACTCAAGACCTACAGGCACTGCTTTTTGGAGGTCTGTGAAAGACAAGTAAGAGGGTAAGTGTATGGTCAACAAGCTGAAATTTAGAATAGTGAGGTCCAGTTTTGTTTCCACATCTTTTGCTGGAGCTCCTTACAGTCAAAACCTCTCTCAGGGAACCTCCAATTTCCTAACACTTCTCCTAACCACGTTTTGGACCCAAATCACTGGAATAAGATCACACAGATTGCTGGAATGCAGAAATTAAATAATCAAATTTCCTTATCATGGTTTTCTTAAAATTCTTCCACTTACAGACCAATGATTTTAATGCATTTAAGTTCTAGCAGATGGTTTTCATTTGTGTATTTCATTTACTTTTTTCTATGCCATGGAGACCTGGCTGGGAAAGCAAAAAAAAAACCCAAAAAAACCCCAAACTAAAATTGTTTAAAAACATCTACAAAATTTGTTTCTTCTTTCCTTGTTATTTTCCAATCAGACATGAAAAATATTAATGGAAAATTTCTCTGGAATTTTGGGGCAAGCTGAAACAATATGGGGAGCTCGCTGCCAACATATTTTCTCAAATGCATTTATATTTTCCAACCCGCAATGACAAGCTGTTAACAACTCCTTGGGTGAAGAAAAAAAAAAAAAAAAAAAAGAAAAAGAAAACTGAACTCAGTGTTTAGATTTCTACTCTGGAGTTTAACAGGGAGTAGCAAAGCAGCATCTGGATGCCTGGCAGGGGTCATAAGGAAAGATGCTGTGCTTCAAAGCACTTGGAAAGGCCTCAGTTTTTTCCCCAAACAACTGCTGTTACTTGAGCTGAGAGACAGAGCCAGGAGGGCATGGCACAGGTGGAAGCACATCTTGGCCATTGATTGTGACTCATCCTCACTGAATAACGATGGAGATGGGGAAAAACACCTTTATTGCATCTGCTTCAACCTTTCCAGCCACAGCACTGCTTAGGGAATCACAGCATGGTTTGGGTTGGAAGGGACATAAAAGATTACCCAGTTCCAACCCTCTGCCATGGGCAGGGACACTTCCCACTATCCCAGGTTGATCCAAGCCCCATCCAACCTGGCCTTGGACACTTCCAGGAATGGAGCAGCCACAGCTTCTCCAGGCCACCTGTTCCAGCACAAACTCTGTGCCACAAATAGGACATCTCAAGCCAAACAAATGACCCCAGGAGAGGGGCTCACCTCACGTGTCCCTCCCCCTGTGCCTGCCTGCACAGCTCTGGGGGGTTTGTGCTCCCTGCACGTCCCTGGGCTGCTGCCCGTGGTGACAGCACAGCCACAGCCAGGGTTTCACATTTCCCAGCCCAGCTGTTTACCCAGGGCTCAGCCTGGAGGAAAACAACTGCCAGACAGTCAACAAGAGATCTGAGGGCCACCTGCTCCTGGGCAAGCTTTTCCTGCCAGCTTCCCTATAAAGAGGGAGAGCCAGGCTTGGGCTCAAGGCATGACCTTCCTGCAGTTCATGTTGTTATTACCAGGCTGGGACAGCCCCAGGCACTTGACTGATGGGCACCTTTCACCCACTGCTGGGTGAAGATGTTTCTGATGCCTCAGGGGTTCCATGGATGGTCACTGAAGCAGTGGGAGATATCGTTTGTACCCGTGGAGCAGAGCCCAGAGCAATTCCCAAACCTGCCAGCTATGCAAAAGCAAGGCCTTTCTGCAGCTGTGGTTAAGGGGAATCCCACCAGGATGGATTTGGGATGAAGCTGGGGTAGCCAGAGGCTCAGGGGAGCTGTAGTACCCTGCAGGACATGCTTAGAGCATGGATGTGCCGTGCTCCTCCCTGTCCTGCCCTAAACACTGCTGCTCATTCCAGCTGAACATCCCTGAAAACCCACCTCAGCCCAAGAGACTGAGCAAGCACAGCTCCCCTGCACACGTGCAGGAGCACACACAGACTACCCCAGTCCCAGCCAGAGCTTTCAGATGCTACTCAAAAATCTGGTCCTCTTGCATTCAGGCAGAGCCAGTCACTGATGACAGGGCTGAGGAAAGCTCAGCAGGGCACACACCAGCCTCATCCCACGCTGCCCTGTCCCATCTTGCCTGCAGCTGGGCTGTTACCTGCCAGGCCACCCAACCCCTGGGGCTGCCAGCATGGGCTGACAGCACATCCCAAGCCAGGCTGGCAAAGGTAACCTCAGGTCGTCCAGAATTTGGGCTAGGAAATGTCACATCCATAAAAAGAACGCTTCCCACCCTCCGTGCCTTCCACTTAATTGCTGCTGTTGCAACAGCCCTACATGATTTAATGGTTTATTGCATTGTTCTTTTATTTATGGTGTAAATGTTTTGGACGTGATCAGTTTCTCAGCAGCTCAGCTGCACCCAGAAATTATTAGGAGAAAAACAAAAAAAAAAACCCAAAAAAAAAAAAAAAAAAAAAAAAAAAAAAAAAAAAAAAAAAAAAAAAAAAAAAAAAAAAAAAAAAAACAGCAACCAGAGGTGATTTAAGGTTTAAGGGAAACAAAGGCTTTGCTGACTGTGTTCCCCTGTGCACATGATCTTCACAGCTGGCAGGAGGTGGAAATCCATTCCCTGCCTTTGGCAGAGCCACCTTGGAGAAAAAAATAAACACAAAAATCACTGCTGGCAGGTGCCTCTTCTGTCTCCACTCATCCTGCTCAGCTTGGTTCAGCAACATGGAGATTTTGGTGGTGAAGCTACTTCTGGGTCCCTCTTCCCACCCCAAAACTTTGTCCTCAGCCATGAATGAGATCCAGCTCTCCAGCTGGAAAATGGACCCAGGCTGGAAAATAAACCCAAACCCTACCATTTGTTTTTCTTTATTATTATTATTATATATACCGTTTATTCTAGAAATTTGTTTTTCTTTATGTTGCTCTGAATGGGAATGTTGTTTTGTGAGCATGGGTCCATCTCTGGAGCACCTGGTGTTGGCATAAAGCCATCCCACATTCCTTTTGTGCAAGGGCTTTGCTGGGCTGCCTAAACCCAAATCACAGCCTCAGCTATGTCCTACTGTTCCTGTGAGAAATCCCTTGCTAATAAGGAGGATTTCTAAGAAAATAAGTGAGAAGGAGAAAAAAAAAAACAACTCAAATTCTCAAATTTTTGCTCTAAACATGTTAGAGTCTCCTACTGGCATTAAGGTGGGGTGTTTGCCTGGGTCACACCTGGCATGAAGGCAAGCAAGAGTTTCCTCCAAATAAATTTATGTTGGTGTCTGAGAAGCCTTTATTTTGCACTTGTGCCAGGTGACCTGGCAGTGCCCACTTGTATTTTTAGGGGAAAAATTTGGTGTCCCAGGCACAGAAATCAGCAATTGTTCAGTCCTCACCTTCAAGCCCATGAGCAACCCTGCTTATTCCCCAGTAAAGGCAGCAGGAGCATCCTGGCTCAATAGAGACTGAAACTGGGAAGCCACACCCCTCCTTGGGGCTCCTGGATTTGGGAGCAGGAGATAAAACCCAGATTTTCCCCCCAGTACTGATGCCTTTTTGGGCTTACCTAGAAACAGAGGCCAGACAAAGATAACAGAATAAAAGTGGATATATTTAATGAAGGGCCTCCAGGTACCTTAAGGGCAGACAAAGCCTCCCCAAGGGGCTACACCCAAGATGGACTATGGTCACTTAGGCAGATATATATTTGGTTTATTTACATATCAGGGTTTAATCCTCCAATTACAGCTTCAGGTAATGAAGTCACATTCCCTCAGTTTGCTCCTCCCAATTGACTTTTGCTTAGATTTTTCAAGGCAGTAGGGTGTCCTTGGATCTCAGGCCCAGAGGGATTGTTTTGTTTGACCAAAATGTGAAGGCAGTTTAACTAATACTTTACACTGAGCTTAAAGTTACGCACTACAGGATTTGAAAAAATATAAAAGCTAAGAGCCTAAGGCATAAAACAAACAAACAAACAAACAAAAAAAAAACCAAAAAAAAAACACCAAAAAAACCCCCCACAAACAAACAAACAAACAAACAAAAAAAACCCCACCAGAACATTAAAAAAGAAAAAGAAAAAAAAAGAAAAAAAAT